>JAFELO010001509.1:160685-208329 GCA_017140195.1 Eumaeus atala
ACTGGACCCCACCGCCACGAGAAGACTTGAAACATGATGGGGAACTTGTATGTATCATAAGTAAAAACTGTCTCATTTATTGGTATAATCCGCGGTGTAGCTTAACAGCTGTTGAGTAATTAGGCGAAACCGCGGAGGGACTTGCCCAGACGGAGAGACAGATGGACATAGCGAAACTATAAGGGATCCTTGTTGAATATGGAACCCAAAACAACTTGTCACGTAGTCAGATAGTGAGTGGTGCCAGTTTTCCCCGTTACTATTATCAAAAAGAAACGAATCCATTATTATGCTTTATCAACGTACACAATTGGTCACACAAAAGAAATAATTTTATTGTAACTAGCGATCCTCCCCGGCTTCGTCCGTGAATTAAACCCACCCCGGGAATCACTTTACCCTAGGTAAGAACCGAATGAAAGTCCGTTCTGTAGATTATGTAGATACTCAATGAACAACCCCCAAATTTTTAGGGTTAATTATTAATTAACCTTAAAAACTTGTAATTGTTACAATTTTCAGTGGATTGATGTCTTAAGTTTACGCAAACTTACTCATTAAAATAATACTACTTTTACGGATTTTATCTCGGTTTATTTAAGACCATGTTTGTGAAATGTCGGGCTAGTTATATAATTGAATAAACCGCGATAAAATCCGTAAAAGTAGTTTTATTGCAATTTTCAATGCAGCTACAGAAATACAAATTAAATACATATAATGGATATATACATACACCGTGCAGCAGCTGAGCCGGAATGGATGCGAGTAGCAGGAGATCGGCCATCTTGGCATTCATTGAAAGAGGCTTGCGTCCAGCAGTGGACAAGTAAGAGCCGACAGTGATGATGATGATGTATCCCGTGGTTAGAATTTGAACCTGCGACCACTGGTCGCTGTTGTGTGGTGTTACGCGCACTACACTCATACACACTGGATACGCTTGAAACATTTAGGTTCTGGTCCTATGAATAGTAGATCTCCTCCAAAGAAAAAAGGAAAAAATTAAACCTTTTCAGACATTTTGGGTTTAGCTTCATTTTTTAAAATCCATTTTGTCTTCAATATCTTTTGTAAAACTATTGCGACTACTTCGAACAATGTTTTCATTTTTATCTCTCTGACGAGTACCTAGTGTTAAAAAGTGTGTTTGAGAATGAATAAAATCTTATCAACCAAGAGATAAAATGATATATATTGTATAATGGAATTATGACACGCACGCTTTGAAAGAAAATGTATACTGAACACAAATACTTTAAGCCTACTTATTTATCAACTGAGTCGGCTAAAAACAAGAAATGCTTGACAAGCGTTACGTAAGTTTTACTTTTGATGTTTTGCCGGATGTTGTGAAATAGGTATTATGGTTTTGATACGAAGTTGACACACACTAAAAGGTATGAACGCGCTTGAAAAAGCGTCACAAGACTTAGTCTCGACTCTTCTAGTTGTAGTTGTATTTATTTATTGCGACGTTCCAACCGGGGGTTGATACCTCACGCTTTTTTGTATCAATTAATGTTAAAAGTAACTTAAAGCAACATTACCAATTACAAGGGGCTTCATTTAACTATAAAGTTATAGGATACATTTCCTATGCGCCATAAAATTTTGCCCTCGGCCCTGAATTATCGGTTGGGAACATCCTTGCTTGAGAAGACTATGGAGGATATTTGGTTTTGTAAGACATTTTATCATAATCACAAAACATTGGGATTTCACGTACAGGGCACACAATCAAATCACCTTACCTTAACGAACCAAATACAACAATCATAAAACCTTATACGCACCACATTAGCCTACATTTTTATTATTACACAATGGTGATGTTTGACCAGGGACCAGAAAATCCCTTTTTTGATTAAGCCTAAATTTAGGGACACCGTATTGAAACCCAAATGAAAAGGTAACCTACTTCTGATGCGCCTACCCAATTATAATAAATACACAATAACATACAATATATAAAAATATACAAAAATATAAATATTTAAGCACTTACCATGATCGGTTTAATTTATGTTTATCTCGTCTCCGCGCATGATTTCTTTATATTTCTATAAAACCTAATGATTGGCTAAGCTACAATAATTTCCGAATTTGTTTAGTACTTACCCGAATTAACTCTATCTATTTGGTTAGCTTTTAGCCAGGCCAAGTCAGCGATTTAGTAAAAGAAATTGTTTACAAATAAAATCCATTCGCAGCTAACTTCAGTACAAAGACATGGCCTAAAAACCAATAACAAAAATAGAAAAAAGGTCAGGCATTCAATGCGCAAGCGCACTAGGATACGATTGTCATAGACGCGCACTAGCACGGGGAAGCATGTTATAAACCGCACAGGTTTTTATATCAATGAACATATTTGTAGAATAAATGTATTTATAGTGAACCTATCTTAGTAACGTTATAAATGTGAAACTATGTAGGTGTGTAACCTAACACGCAAAATCTACTGAACGAATTTGGTTAAAATTTAGCACAGATTACAAGGAACACAAAAATAATTGCTTTATATGTCGACGATACAGCAGTTTTAGAATAAATGTATTAGTAGTCATACTCGTACTTTCCTGTTGACGTGATCAATGCGAAGGTTTGTGTTTTCAGTAGGTACGTTTCTTATACTTTCATGCGAAAATTATTGAACGAATATGTTTAAAATTTAGCACAGCTATAGATTACAGTTGAAACATGAAGTAATTATATTTCTAATAAATAAATCTATCTTAGGATATGTTTTGTGGGTCCCCACCATGGTTTAAGCCTTGTCGTGGCGGTGGGGCTCAGTAGCCAGGGGTGAATCGAGACACGTAGGGCCAATTGAACCGAGAAAGAGGCTGCTCTTTGTATAAATCTTATAAGCGACAAAAGAAGGCGGCGCTTTTGCGCACGGGGGAAGGGGTAACACTGTCCCAAAGTCCCACACACCACTGGACCCCACCCAGGGCCGGTGAAGGTGCGTAAATACGTTTCCTCGCGTCAACGCTTTGTGGCGGTGAAACCGCGAATAGTATACGTATCAGGAACCAGGTGAGGAGACACTTAGTTACCTTCCCTTGAACTAATCAATAACGTAGTAATTACAACTCACTGGTACCTACAGCTAGTTTGATATAAGCCACTAACCTTACGCAACGGTTGAGTTATTTTCAACGATTGTTTAATAACCGCTATCTCAATCGGTTCTGATATGTTAACGCATTAGTAAACATTAATATTTGCCTTATAACAGATAATTAGAGAGCGTCAATGTTTGGTAACAAAATTTGTGCCACGACTAGGGTTGTCAACCGTAATATAAAATTGAGTACAATAGCAATAAGGCACGTTATGATAATATATTTATGTAAAACTTATTGATACTTGCTTGCTACGAGTACCTATTTATGACATATCATTTATAGGCACAATATGTAGACGCTTGATAAAATTAAACGTTAAACTTATTTCAACTCGATTAGATCGGTTATTCAACTCTAATAGATACTTTTATTAAATTTTTGATTCCAACGAAGCTGTAAACATCTCCAAGAAAGTGAAATATTTATTAGGTGTCGCAAAGAACAAGAAATTAGAATACGTCTTTAAGGACAAACAAATAAATAAATCTGGGATACAATACCTGCAGACCTAACGGCGTTGACGGGGCGACCTTATTCCAGTGATGTCCACTGCGGATACTCTTGTTCTTTGCTGTGTATTTTATATTTGCCGGACTACGCCAGTAGGAGGTTTTTCGAGAGTTTGTATGTAGGTATGTATACAGATTTCTATGTACCCCCTACAGCCTGAACGATTAGATTAGATTCGTCTTGATAACAAGGTTCCTACAGTCGGGACACATTAAAAATCTTGCCAAAAATCGACTTGACAAATAATGTGTCCCGATTGTAGCCTTATATTCTTTTCAGGTAGCACTCGGACTTTCTTGTTCTTACTTTATTCTTTTATAAAAATACTTTATTCGCCCTCGAAAAATCCTCTATCAGATTTTATCTTAGTTAGTCATTAATACACTATGTTTCATATTCACACGAACTATAAGCTCATCTCGTGGTTCTAATCTCGGTATGAGTAGCCTGTGGGTGGCTCAACATGATGCGACAGTGTCTGTGTTTCAGTGTTATGGTGGTGATGACGAAATAAAGAAGTATTATTGGAACCATTTCAATAGTTTACAATCTCGACGTTTCAGACGTGTTACATACCATAATCACGGGTGGGCCGAGATAAAAGATGTCCTGATGTCACGAGTTATTAAAAGTCTCCAAAGATTTTTATAATTATTTAGTTAGGATTAACGTAAAAAGTGCTTACTATGTATTACAGCTGTGTGGTGTTACGTTCGGCTCTTGATTTGATTATGTCAAATACTGCACCCAAGCAGTAGGAAGAACCCAACTTCTCTATAGAAATTTGTTGTTTTTATTAATTTCATTTAGCCTCACGGATCATCCTTGGAAGACACCCGTGACCCTTAGCAATGATTTTGTATTTATCAAATGTAACGTAATGCCATGGGCCAACCTCGGTGTGTTCGCAGACTGCGGACAGGTTGTATCTGTTATAAATGAGGCCAGCTAGCTCAAAGCAGATGGAAGTAAAGGCTAGCCCGTTTACCATCTCAGTGGGATATACCTATAGTTATTACGTAATAGGTAGACGAACCCCTTTTCTTGTTGACGCCTCGAAACGCATCTACGCGCCTCCACCGGCCCTGGGCAGTGGTAATACTGGGCCCAGTAGTGTGTGGAGCTCGCGGCACATTACAGTGCCGAATACTTACACAACCACCAGGAATGTCATTAGTGCCACCTTTGGCGAGGTGCCCCGGAACAACATATCATTAGGGCACCTCGACGGGTAGTCAGTCCCCTAAGTGACCGACGCCTCCTCCACGGCAAGGTTGCCCCGCGCCACAGGACAAAACCACCAACTTTGAGACAATACGATGATGTAAGTTTTCCATCCTCGCCCATTGTCCCGTGCGGAAAATGTACCTCCTCATGTGTCCTTCTTGCACGAGGGATACAAAGAGCGACTCCTCCTCCTGCTCTTTAGCCTCCTTTTCTTATAAGAGGGGTTCAAAGAGCATGTGTTCGCCCCAGGATGCTGAGCCCTACCGCCACGACAAGGCATGAACATGGTGGGGAGGTGTAGATACCACCTACGCTACGGAGAAGGGTAATTTATGATTATGATACAATAAATCTATTAACGTATTTCTTTATAAGATCGAGTTTCAACTTCATGTAACTTTAACTTCTTTGACGTCTTATCCCTCAGTGAGACTGCAATGATTATTTTCTATTTGGAACTAGCATTACCCTGCGGTTTTCCCGCGGTTCTATTACTATACTCCGGTTCTATTAGTCTTAACGTTTTTGTATATAGCCTTCCTCGATAAACGGGCTAGTCGTGGTATAAGGCCTTCCTCGATAAATGGACTAGTCGTGTTATGTAGCATGTAGCACTCCTCTATAAATGGTCTAGTCGTGTTATATAGCCTGTAGAATTCCTCGATAAACCGCCTAGTCGTGTTATATAGCCTGTAGCATTCCTCGATAAATAGCCTAGTCGTGTTATATAGCCTATATCCTTCCTCTATAAGTGGACTAGTCGTGGTATATAGTCTGTAGATATCCTCGATAAATGGACAATTAAACACAAAAAGAATTCTTCAATTCCAGCAAGTAGTTCCTGCGCGTAGCGAGTTCAAACGAAACAAGCTCTGCAGATTTCTAATAATAGTATAAATCACACTCAGATAAATAAGCCATACATTTTGAAAATGAATATTTGTTGTACTTGTGGTTAACGTACATCCACTGAGAGACAATTTAAAGTAAGTACCAGCTTTTATTTCTAACATTTTTATTTGAACAACCAGTGGCCGTGTCCGAAAATGTAATTGATACAAGGACCAGTGACGTCACGACTACATACAACGAACACAGACGAGTTTGAAAGCGACATCATAACAGAAAAGATTGTAAAATAAATATATTTTTTTAGGTCGTTGCCCGAGGACTTGTCAGGTATTTCCTTTAAGTACTGGCAAATGTCGACGGCCTCAAAAATGTAAATATTTATAGTTACTATTTTATTTCACACTTGTAAGTACGTTTTTTCAATTCGGTTTAATTTTATTAATTATTTTTAACTCATAATTTTTAATTTAAGGACCACTCCAGAGATATTGATGAAATATTCACTGTTCCCTAAGTTAAAGTAAATTAAAGCAAATAAGAAAAGAATTATCAAAACATGATGAACCGTTTTTTTTTATTACGGGGGGACAAACGAACAATCAGAGCCTTTCAACGACTACCGACGCCCATGAACATCAGCATAATTTTGCCGATGCGTTGCCCTCATTTGCAACAATGGGCAAACGGCTACTACTTACAAACCGCACGAAACGCGACACCCTGGGTGTCACTTTATGGTGGTATCAAGTGAGCGAGGGGTACCACCCAGGTTGCATTGGAGGATGTAGAGGTATGGATGGCACTACCTCGTCCTATTCAGCTTGGCACGGCCTTTTCTAAAATTTCAGAAATGTACGGGGATAAACATACATAAACACTTCTGTAAAATATTGTATTTTTCTTTGGAATCCTTGACAGATTGTACTATGTGAATATTTTGCGATAATACTACATACATACACTCGTGTCGAATTATAACCTCCTCTTTGAAGTCGATTAAAAATACAATTATCTACTCCACAAGATTCTGAGTTCTTAATCTTGCTTACACGGTAATTATTATTATTCATAACACGTGTTCGTTAGGTATGGACAGTGAGGCTACTAAACGTGTTTTGATGTCATTTTGAAATTTATTTCATTGTTAAATTTGGCATACGTGTGTAACTTGGTCCAACTTGAAATTTATACTATATTTTATTTCAATTGTATCAGCCAAAGCAAGGCGTGGACTCAGCTAGCTCTTATTTTATTTTCTTTTATAATTATTCTGTTTTAGTATATTTTATTGTAAAAGCGGCAACAGAAATAAAACATCTGCGCCGTTTCATTTCAAATGTCCAGCCGTCACGGTTTATGACATACAAGTCTGGCGAAGACAGATGGACAGCAGTGTTATACCATATTTTATTTATTTCAATAATTCTCTATTTCAATAAGGCTAGCTTTATTGTATATCGTATAGCGCCGAACTCTTTCTGGCGCAATTACACTCAGCCGTATTCAATGTGGCTAACCGTTGGCCCGCCACAAAATAAAACGGCCATGTTTTTGAAAATGGCGAGCCGTAATGTAATACAGCAATTTAGACAAACTGACTACGACATATATACGAGATAGTATATCTTGTTTACTTAAAGCAGTCCTCTCCAGAGAAACGTCTGAAATATTCCTAAAGTACCGCAACTGTCGGCTACAATACTTTTTTATCAGTTTGGCTGCCGATTAAAAGGTGACCTTTCGCTTTGCGTGTGCTGATCACCGGACACCTTAAAACTTGTTTTATCTTTGACTTCAATTTTTGTCCCTATCAAGTATTTTATTGTGGCGTTAAATTAAATAAATGAATGTAGTTATTTTTTATAGTAGTGGGTAAATCAAAAATAAATTTGAGCCTTCTGATGACACTTTGTTGGTGTCGGTGTGCAAAGGTGCTTGCCCTTCATTTCAACCCTTTCAAATAGCCACCAGAAAATTACAAACTGCACGGAACGCGACAGAAAAATATAATTTTGTGCGGTATTACGTGAACGAGGAATAAGTAGGCCTATTCGGCTTTTATGCACCTTTTACAAAAAGAAGGTATAAACAAATATATGATGTGCTATGATTTTCGACACGCGACTAGAGATGACCAACACGACTCCGTAGTTATGTCCAAGGGCATCGGTAGTCATCAAAAGGCTCGCATTTTGACAACTACCGTCTACCGACATTGCTCGTTTGCAGGTAGGCACTTCATTGTACATGGGATATTATAATAAAAGCTTATCGTTGAAAAGCTAGAGTTTTTCGACCGTTTTCCTGGACTGCAATAAATTCGACCCTTGTGTGTCGAACCCTGAAAACTTCCTTGAGGTTACATTAACGAATGTTTCTCGAGTTTTTGATATTATTATTCATTTTGTTACCCCATGAAGATCAATACTCCGAACAGGATGATAAAAAATAATGAACTGTTTAAGTAAAAATCGAATGTTACTAGGGCTGCTTGATAACAGGCCGAAACGACGAACTTAGAAAAAAGATAGGCAAATGATAGAATTGGTGTGAGAGGACCTAGAACTTTCTCTGCCGTAAATTCTCTCAATAATGGAAAAAAGAAACGAAATTCGTGCGAACGAAAACAGCAACCCAGATTAAAGTCAAGCTAGACAGTGTTTTCGGTAATATTTCTCCTGCATTGAGTACAAATCACACCTGGGTAACCGATTTTAAACGTTGGAGACAGAGCTGCGAAGACGCCAACAGGTCTGACCGTCCAAATTAAATCACGAATTCGGACATGATCAAGAAGACTCAAAAAATTGTTTTAAATGATCGGTACTAAAAGTTGTGGCAGAGAGAGAGAGAGAGAGAGAGAGAGAGAAAGAGAGAGAGAGAGAGCAGAGATGGTAAGCATTTCCTCTGAACACGTTTTTAGCATTTTACACCAACATTTGCGAATGAAAAAGCTTTAACGCACCGATGGGCGGAAGTTGAAACAAAGGGGCGGTTGATCTGGATGTAGCGAAAGGCCTTTGATCGGGTTTGGCACAAAGAGTTCCTTTCAAAGCTTTATTCATACGGACTTCGCGGGAAATTATGCGATTGGATCACTAGCTTCTTGACAAATTGCAGCATAAAGGTCGTGGTTGACGGCGCATGCTCCGCCATTAAATTTGTCAACGCTGGGGAACCCCAAGGCTGTGTTCTGTCTCCTACGCTGTTTCTTCTGCATATTAATGACATGCTGCAAACTAGCGGCCTTCATTGTTACGCAGATGATAGTACTGGAGATGCTTTATACACTTGCCGTGCCAATATTTCCCGGGAACACGTCAACGAATATCAGAACAAACTTGTGTCTGAAGTCGAGGATTTGTTATCCAATGTCTCAGAATGGGGCCGACTAAACTTAGTCCAATTTAACCCCCATAAGACACAAGTATGCGCGTTTACTGCAAAAAGTCGCCCTTCGTCGTATCTCCTCGTTTTCAGAACATCTACCTATCATTCAGAACATCGGCCTCAGCTAGTATCGGAATATTTGGAGTCGACATATCGAGTAACGTTCAGTTCCGCGGTCATTTGGAAACGAAAGCTAAATTAGCCGCAAAGAAGCTGGGCGTGCTCAATAGGGCGAAGCAGTACTTCAATCCAACCCAACGGCTGCAACTTTACAATGCGCTGATCCGACTGCATATGGAGTACTGCTGCCAGGGCAAGGACCCCGCAATATCAGCTCGATTCATTTGACCGCATACAACGTAGTGCCATTCGGATCGTTGACGACCAAGTTATTTCCGGACAGATCGATTGTTTGGTCCTACGAAGAGATGTCGGTTCGCAGTGCGCCTTTTATCGTATTTTTATGAGGGTTATGGGGAGCGACTTAGAGGTCTTCAAGAAAAGAGCATACCTATTCCTTAAATAAATAAATAAATACTTTATTTGCAAAAGCACATTGAGCCATACAGATAAGAAAAAAAACCTAAAAAACTTACAATACAGAAAGGATTACAAATGAGCGATATTAGCAACAGTGTGGTATGCAAAAGGGTCCCAACCTCAGCTATAGTTAGAGCCTAAGAACTGACAATGATTTTAAAGTCCGGCATCGCGTCTGTAAGACGCCTAGTCTCACAGATGTCTATGGGCAGCGGTAGTCACTACCTACCTGCTCGTTTGCCCCCTATCTCATAAAAAAGTCATTATCGCCGTAAACGAGTATTTTGAGGGGTTAGAGAAAACATTTTCTCAAAGTGGCGCAACGACATTGGAGAAGCGCTGGACTAAATGCATCGAGGTAGAAGGATACGTTGAAAAATAAAATTGTTTTAAATAGATTATTAGACTTTTTTGTGAGACTACAAAAGTTTTTCTTTGTTGTTTCGGCTACTTATGAATTCGGTGTCGCTCCATCTATCTTTTTTTACAGAACAGGGAGGCAAAAGAGCAATCGGAACCTCTTTACGACTACCGACGCCATATATAATTACCATGCCAACGTGTCGTTATCCCTGCCCCCCGAATGGCCCCCCGCTACTCACAAACCGCACGAAACGCGACACCGAAAATGTCACTTTACGGCGGTATTATGTGAGCTAGAGGTAGCTCCCCGGTCGTGCTAGCCCCATTACGTTGCATAAGAGGATGTAGTGTCAAGCCAAATACGATACACCGAATACACAAACAATTGTTTAGTGGCCGCGACTCGCGCTTCCTCTGTCAGCACAGCACTCAGCGTTGTGACGTGCGAACGGGGCCTCAAGGATTGATGTCAGAAACCAACATAAAATCTTGGGTTTCTTTAAAGTGCAGCGTATGCAGGTTTGAGGTAGGTTATATAAAATGGCCCCACCTTGGTTCAAGTCTTGTCGTGGCAGTGGGGCTCAGTAGACTGGGTTGATCCGAGACACCTTGGGCGAAGCCAATTGAACCGAGGAGGTGGTTGCTCTTATAAGAAGAGGGGACAAAAGAGCAAAATGAGGTGGCGCTATGGCGCAAGAGATAGGGGGCGAGAATCGGAACCTCACCTTGCAATGGCGCAAAGTAGGTGGGGTTGTCCTGTAATGTGGGCAACCCCATCTGCGGAGGTGGAGACGGTCCCTTAGGGGGCTGACTAACCGTCGAGGTGCCCTGATGATTTTTTGCCACGGGGCACCTCATCAAAAGCGACACTGATGGCACTAGCGGTGGTTTTTGTGGGTATTCGGCACTATAATGTGCCGCGAGCCCCACAAACCACTGGACCCCACCCAGGGACAGTGAAGGCGCGTAAATGTGTTTCGCCGCGTAAAGAGAATAAAAAGATTATAATAGCAAGTGGCAAATAAAACCTTTGCGGTTATTCAACGAGTCCTATGATCGGTTGCAGAACATAACAATCATATAACATTGAAATGACAAATTTCCAATTATAAAATATTACTTAGTAGAATCTAGAAAAATCTGTATGTATTTACTATGGTTACCTACATAGTTGAAAGGTATTCTACAGTTTATGGTAGCTAACAGAATAGAAAAAGCACTAAACTTTTCATCTAGCAATTATTCAATAGATTAAAGTAAAGACTGGTTGAAATTTTCAAACATACTTTTTTAACCTTAATTGCCCTAATTTGATCTTAATTTCAATCATTAACCGTAATTAAAAACGTAATTAAAAAAGTTACGCAAGACTTTTTTAGCTTTATTTTTTTTGGGTTAATAAGTTATCAGTTTTATAAGTTCAAGGGAATGAATAATATTTTTTTAGAATGTAACAGTAATACGAAATATAAAAATAAAACATTTCAGCTGATATTATGCCTATCAATATCTAAGTTTATAATGTAAGCAATAAGAACACCAATTATTTAGTGACCAATATTCTTAAGTATCTATATTTAAAAAAAGAAAAAGTGTTAGTGGGCGCTTATCTAACTTAAAAATCAACATCTTCAAAGAAATTCTGTACCTGTTTTAGAAATCATAATTTTATACATTATTAAAGAATGTTTTTTTTTTTTAGGTTAAAGTCGAATTGATAACTGGTGCTACTTAAAAATTACTTACGTAATTATGTTCGCGTACAAACATGTATTATATTTGGATTCAAATATCTTGTACAATTAAAATATACTGTGAACCAACGTATGTAACAAATAAATAACTAAAACAGCATAAAAAATCCACTGACCTTGTTCTCAATCCAATTTAGACAAATATCAATCGAGTGGGAAACGGACACTCGTACAAAGGACACTGAGTTGTTTGTAAACAAGAGTTGTCAGTGCGTGTGCACACGTCAGCGTCGTGTACCAGGCGCGCACGAGTGGCGGGCGGCGTACGGGCGCAGTGCTGGGTGGAGCGCGATAACAGGGCTGGCGACCAGTGCTGTAACTAGGTCTGTGCACCTGGTGCATTGACATCTATATTAAGAGTGTTTTTAGCCGAGTTTCGGTAACAGCAGTCAACCGTACACGCAGGACATTATAATGTGGAAGTTTGTGCGCACACACTCTCTATTCCATTATTAACTTATTGCGGTGCAACGACAGACCGCCAGGACTAAACAGAAACTAGCCGTAGGCTTAGTTTAACGCGCTCTCTGAGGCTCAGGGCTGTAACACGACAAGTTTCTGAATCCAAACTTTTTTTAGGAATTACATTGAATTATATTTCCCAAAAATAGTTTTCGACTAGAATCGAGACCTGTACTCGGTCTGCGGTTGAACATTGTTTCCATTACGAATTCAGACAAATTATAGAAGCTCGCCGTAACTATAATGAATTTCTAGAGTTCTTGTAAACGGAAACACACACATGCATATCTGTCGCTAGCGACCTGCGGTTTGGCCTGTATATTCCCGCTCCTACTATAATAAGATAACCTTGTCTATCTACCTATCTAAGAGACAAAAATATTTTAAATCACCACATTCTTTCCGGAGAATAGCATATACAACTAAACAAACAAACTCTTCAACTTTATAATAGTAGTATATGAGTAGATTGTAAAATTTCACAGACCTGTCACCCCTAACCCAGCGCAAGTGAACCGTAGACCGGTTCAGCGCGTTTAACGTTACTGGTTAAATATCTGGTTGATACATTGCTTGTTTGTTTGTCGACAACGGCTATAGAAGTTATAACCATACTGACAATACATTGCAACGAATATAAAAAATATATACTCTAGCCTACTCCGGTACGCTTCGCTGAGAACAAACATATATATAATTAATAGTACTTAATTATTATTAGTATAAATTAATAGTAAATATTAATAATAGTAAGTGTTAATAGTTACTATTTGTTATAATTTCTACTAATAATGTGAAGCTGAAGAGGTTTTTTGTTTGTTTGAACGAGCCCACCCTGTGGAGCTATTGGCCCGAAATATTGAATTATGTATGTATTAAATAGTCCACTAGTCGACGGAGAATATATAGGCTATATACAATGACGCTACGACTAGTAGGATCGGAGTTACGCGGGTGAAACCGCGGGTTGATGCTAGTATATTATGTACGTATAGTCTACTAACTCTGAACAGTGGCTTCACCCGCGTTCCTAATCTAATCAAAGTTCATTTATTTTTGTTATTTTAAATTGTATATCTGTGCCAAATCTCATTCACATCCGCAGAGTAATTTTTGCGTGAAACAAGTGCAAACTTTTGAATTTACAATATTAGAATAACGATATTATCTACCGTCTATAATTGCGATTGGATTTGTAACAGTCACATCTGTATTGTTTTATGAGTTATTTTTTATTTTTATTGCGGAAAAATACATTTTTTTAAATAAAACATTTAATGTACTAACATTTTTTTTAAGCGTTTATACGCCAAAGTCTATAAGTTTAACATTAAGCGTTTATACGCCAAAGTCTATAAGTGTAATTGTTTGTTACTTTTTCGCGGAGAAGCTACTGAATGGTTTTTGGTGAAACTTGGCAATATTGTAACTTGTGTACCAGTAAAACATAAGCTATATAAATACGAACTTGTCTCGTGGTTCTGTCCGTAATCCATGCTGACGAAGTCGCGGACAACAGCAAGTCATAATTTTAAACAAAACTTTCAAAAATTATCCCAAAGATCTTGGAATAATAATACTCAGCTGATGATATTTTTATCTAAGTGCCAGAAGTCATATCATTCAACTGAGCTCATGGAACATACGCGCGAGATTTGCTTGTGTCACCGGTCATTCTCAATCTCACAATGTTTACATATATGTATATAATTTTATTTATAATATAGTGGGACAAACGAGAAATCGGAGACCTTTAACGACTACCGACGATTACTACCAGCATAATTATGCCGTTGCGTTGCCCTCCTTCTCACATCTCCCAATGGGCCACCGGCCATTTACCGGGCACTACATCTAACAAAAGTATATATTTATGTATTGATTTTTACTATATATTTATTTATATACCTATTTATACTACCAATGCCCAAGAACATCAACATATTTACAATGCCGATGCGTTTGCCCTCCTTTTCCCTCCCGTAATGGGTCATCGGTCGCAAATCTGCAAGAATATATCCTATAGTATAAGAGGGCAAGCGAGCAGTCAGGGCCTTTTCATGAATACCGACACCCATAGGCAAACGCGAAATTGTTTTGCAAACATGGCGCTCCCACTAACGAGTCACCATCACAAACCGTACAAAACGCGACAACACAGCTGTTCCTGTTTGTCGTGCCGGCCCAATTCAGTTTCAATGCAGCATGTCACTTCCTCTTACATAACGAGTACATATTAGTTATTCCTTATTCAAAATAAAACAAAAACAATAAATAGGTAACATTTAGAAGCGCTTAGACAAACAACAGAAAAATTTTTTTTTCTTTAATTACACGCATCGACCGGTTGCTGGTCGCAAATAAAATTAGTTCCGTAACATAGGGTTATGGAACTCTAGTGCCAAATCCAATTCCTTCCACATTTTTTTTTGTCTGAGCTCCCATACGGCTGCGATACAGCATGGCAGCTCGACATACAGTATATGCCATGCTGCGTAGAAGCCGCATTGGGGCGAGACGATTGGGGAGGTACCTCCTACTGTGCTAAAAGTGATGGCTATTAGTGGAAGCCCATTAGGAGTTTGGTTTGAAGGAAGCCAAGGATTTGTATATGCGGATGTTAATGGGCGTCGGTAATTATTAAGTGGTTCCAATTGCCCCGATGCCGAACAGTCAGAACACTCTCTATGTCTATAATTCTGAGAAAGCTATCACTGCACCTAATGGTATGACATTGTAAATTCTTTTTTCAACATAGGAGGCCGAACGAGTAATCGGACCCATTTCACTGATGCCCATTAATATCCGCGTATTATACCAATGCGTGACACTTCTTCACTTCACTCCGAATGGGCCACCGTCTACTCGCAAACCGCACGGAACCCTACAGTATAACTACCACGTTTAAGGCGGTATCATATGAGAGCCCCGGTCGTGCCGACCCATTGGGCAGCAATACAGCATGGCAGCATGGGTTGCTGGTAACCAAAACGAGTGTCCATTTAACCACACAACCGATGTAAAACTTCTTTATTTATACGAAACGTTATGAGAGAAAGAGGGAAAGAAAATATATGCACGCACATCTCTCTCTTGCCCTTACATTAATATACCAAAGGTAATTATATATTTCCACTAATTTACTCCTCCTCCCTTTGAACTTCCGTTGGCATCGTTACCATAACGCACTCGTCACGCATTCATCAGCTTTCTCTCCCAAGCGTGCATATTGAAGGTGTACTCCAAAAGGCACCTGATGGTTGGTACAACATTCCACACAGTACATAGTACGGAACACGCTTGGCGAATTCTATTCATATCGTGTCAACTACCTCCTCGCTGATAGCCTCCAGCGACGTCAATTATAGTCGACATTGACTCTTTAACATCGTAAT
This sequence comes from Eumaeus atala, assembly GCA_017140195.1. NCBI lineage: Eukaryota > Metazoa > Arthropoda > Insecta > Lepidoptera > Lycaenidae > Eumaeus > Eumaeus atala. Next base: position 176,313 of record JAFELO010001509.1, read on the forward strand.
ATTAATGAAGCTACTAATGTAGTCTAATGATCGCTCGCATCAAAATTCGATCTTGATTATAAAATACCGGCCAAGAGCGAGCCGAATTCGCACATGAAGGATTCCGTGGCAGCAAACAAAACGATCCCACATCTCTTAATCAGCTAAATCTTAATTTTACGAAGAGGTGGTGCCATGCTGCAATGGAGGAGGTAGTGTCAAGCATGACACTACACATCCTCCTACGCAAGGACATTGGGCCGGCACGACCGGAGAGGTACCTATCGATCATATAATACCGTCGTAAAGAGACATCTTCAGTGACGCGTTTCGTGCGGTTTGCGAGTAGCCGGTGGCCCATTAGGGTGGGGAATCATAGGAGGGCAACGCATCTGAGTAACAATAATGAGAATGTCCACGGTCGTCAGTAGTCATCAAAAGAATCCGTTATGAAAAAAAACAATTTTGTTCAAATCAAATTTGGCTTGAAGTTTTTATTGAATTCTGTAACCTTAGTCTATATTACAATTTTTAATGAAGTCTACTAATTGCTCTAAGATTCATGCTTACGAACAGGCTAAGATCACACGACCATACCGCCTCGTCTTTAGTAGTATATATTTTTTAAGTTGTTTTATAAAGTATACGTGTTTATTACAATAAAACTACTTTTACGGATTCTATCGCGGTTTATTTATTTAACTAGCCCGAAGCCCAGCTTCACAAATGTTGTAGTTTAATAAACCGCGATAGAATCCGTAAATGTACTTCTATTGTCGTATCATCTATATTTCGGCGATATTTTAGTACCCTAGAAGCAAATACATCACAAAGTATTAGCATAACTATAAAATATATATATTATAAGTGTTTCGTTTTTGCCGTTTGGCCACGGAACCCGAGGAAATTGCTATTCTTTATTAATTAGGACGACTATCGACGGCCATGAATATCCACATAATTACTATGTCGATGCGTTGCCCTCCTTCCACCCCCTCCCAATGGGCCACCGGCTACTCACAAACCGTGAGAAACGCAACACTGAAGGCGTCACTTTAAGGCGGTATTATGCGAACGAAACGTACCGCCCCCGTCTTGCCGGCCCAATTCCGTTGCATAGGAGGACGTAGTGTCATGCACCATGCATGGCACTACCTCCTCCCATGCAGCATGGCACTACCTCTTCCTAAAATTTAATAGGACACAGAAAATAATCGCAACAAATATTGCTAAATACATTGTTGGTACAGTTTTTTTATTCAATTAATCAAAAGTCAGCGCTTTAAAACACTTTCAAGGTTGAGAACATACGCTTCGAACTTTAAGTGCGACTATATGCGAATTCCACTTCGTTTTTTACAGCATTAAGGAACAAACGAGGAATTGGACCAATTTTGCTTATTATCAACGCCCCTTTACTTCCACGTGTAGAATCCTCGCTCCATCCCCCCTAAAGCGCCACAATAGGTAAATATGCGTCTAGGCACTGTGACCCGGCACACACATGCTGTTCTTAACGCAAAAGACCATCACTATACGGTAGTGTGTGAGCGAGATGTACCTTCCCGGTCGAGCAGGCCCGATTCAGCAGAAATACAGCAATGGCTCTTATTAATCTTCCAATGTAAGTATAAAAGCAATAAATATTATTACACTTCAGATGCTTCGTGTACCTTAGAATAGAATAGAACACTTTATTCAGTGCAACTTTACAGCAATCATTGGCACGAAGGGCAGATGAAACCAACAAACTGATGTCGCAAAGTTATTAAAATTTCCCTCGAGAAAAAAATGCATCTATTTGCTATTCACAAACAACAAATAATTTCATTGTTTCCTTTTTCATGAAATAATTTCATTGTTTCCTTCACAATGAAATTATTTTCCTGGCACAGCAGTGACTATTAGTCTATGCATAATTAAATCATTTACCACCACACCTTCCCACCGCTACTACACCTGTGTCTCCAGGATCGACAGCGGCCATCACGTGTGACCCTTAGATATGATCGCAGGGAGCCCGAGGGAGTGCTAAAACTGTCTTGGGTCCCGCAACGAATTTAATCAGAAGGAAATAGGAGGAGTAGGAAGTGTTCCCATTTTCCTTCCCCTATCAAAGCGGAGATAGTACAGGTTTGCAATGACGTAAGCAGTAAAAAAAAGAGACGGCAGCCAGGTGAAGCCCGGCTGCTGTGCGCCACGGATACATAAATGCCTAACACTCGATATGTGTTATTTAATTATCAACTGATTTCGTGCGATGACAGTAACTAGTCATCTGTTTCATATGACTTACTGAGTGATTACTGAATTCTGATTTAAATAAATATCATAATTAAGTGCTTACCTAAACTATATATTGTATTGAAAGTTTCAACGACCTTCTGTTTGGATATGTGAAAGCAAGGTCGATAATGGTTTTTTTTTAAGTCTATTGCGAGAACTACATCCAAAAATGCTAATTACTTCAATACTGTTTATCTTGCTAAAGACCGATTGGAAAGTGATTGGATACTAGTTAATTTTTTTTATATTTTATACTGTTGCGTTTCGTGCGATTTGCGAGGGAGAGGGAACGTCTACATGACATTTATGCGGATGCTTATGGGCGTCCGGGTTCATTGAAAGGCTCAAGGGCTACTGTTATGTAAAGTCTACCGCACTTTCAGTACAGGGGCCTTGCCAGTTTTTGACGTAGTTTCACCAGTTGATCTAGAAATTCAACGCCGGGTTGCTATGATAGTAAGGTATATAAATTCAAAAAACTTCTCTCATCCAAACGTCTTCAGACCTCAAGACAGAAGTTTACAACACTATTTAATCCGATAGACGTCACCACACAGAATTTAATTGATGAATAGCATTGATGATCGCTAGTCTAACACAACCAACGGACGCCATTTGCATGTTTCCGGCAGACATTGACCTATTATCGAAGCTCTGTTTAACACATTACATCCCTCAGTTTCTAAATACTTCACATTACAACTTTCTGTATGTAAACTTTCTGTAAGTTTTAAAATAGTACCTCTCTCCGATTGTTTAATCGAAGGTGACGAACATGGACAAACCGCACATCACGTCTTATGGGAGTGAGGTCTTTGGCAAGAAACATAATCCTTGATAATATTCGTAGTGTTACCGGAGTTTGCTACGGTGATCTTTTGGACAACACGGGACACCACCTGGCAGCAAATAGACATTGCTCAATCATAGTAATGCCCTTTATAATAGCCTTAAGAAAATATCAAATGGCATAGCCAATGTCAGCTAATCATTATCTACAACCGTGGTGCATGGTAGCTGGGCAAAACATGCTGCTTGCACTCTTTTCCTTGGTTAGTATCAGTCATTGCGATCTTGTACTGTCTCCCGCTTTGACTAGGGAGCGAAATTGGAATTACTTACTAGTCCTCCTATTTTCCTTCTGATTAAATTCGTTGCGGTTCCAAGAGAGTTTTAGCTTTTCCCGACCTTTAAGAAGGTAAGATGAAAGAAAACTGATAATGATGATGTTAAGGACGAAGGAAGAAAATAAAACAACATGTCAGTCTGAATTAAAAATTATTATAATTTAATTTCTAGTAAAAATAATTTTATAATGATGCCCGCCAAACGATGCTCGTGCTAACGACTACTGAGTAAAATGTTTACCTTCGTCTTCATAACTCTTAACCTAATAAGGCTACGCTTACTTATGTCCTAATTACGTAATACGAGCATAGGGATAATATAGATAGAGTAGGGAAGCCAGCCTAAAACGCGTCCGTCAAGGTCAAAGAGAAAGCAAATGCGGCTTAATATTTGTCTCTCTTTGATATATGAATATTTTTCTACACAATGCGTATGCAAGATTAGATGGACTAAAATAATAATATACTTTTCTCATTTTCCTTCTCTATTAACTAAACCGGAGACTCGTTATCATAGACCTGACCTATGGCTTCCCTGCTCTATCTATATTATCTCCTTAAATGCGAGCCGTCTATTAATTTATAATAATTATATATTGCCTCTCCTTAACTGGCAACACTGAGCTTACTAGCGCGCTCTATGGGACAATTATTGAAGCAAGCATGACAGCCGACTTGTTTCAAAATAGTATACCACAATAAAAAAATGTATTGTAGGTACTATTGTATTATTGGTGTTTATATATTTTATACATATATATTGATACATAATTACTATTATTTAGGTCACTATTATTTACGGAAGATCAGTTCCGGTATGTACAAACAGATTAATAAGTTGGTCGTATACCATTTAAAGGCTTTTACGTCAAAAACTTATCTTCCTTGGGTTAATCATTTAGCATAAAAGCTGACTAAAATGACTAGTCTAATAACTGTACTAGAACTATATCTGATAATCAGATATAAAGTGACTAATCTAACAAGGATTATAAGTACCCAAAAATGGCATAGATCTAAGGTAGCTAAATGTTCAACACTGTCCATAGAGAACACTAGTAAATCTAGTATTTGCCAATCGTACGCATCAGACATCTCGGTCACTCACAATTTTTTTCTAAATTGGGTCAAACTAAAGAATGCTAAATTAGATTTAGGACCACCTGGACAAAAGTTTCGGATAGTATTTTCCAAATTTACTTCGGCTCAAACTGAGCGCTCAAAACTTGTAGGAGCAACCGAGATGTCTCACGCGTATGACGTTTAGAAAAACAAATACGTTTCGTTACACAATAAGCTCGTTTAAAAATTACAATTTATTCTTTCCGAATCGTAAAACAGTAAATAATACACATTCGCGACAAGTATTGTTCGTATTTAGAGCGTAACCAATATATTTAGCGAATCAAAGCTATCATTAATCTTATGATATGCTAATGATATGATGTAAACACACGACACTGTGCCCAACCATAGGAGCTCGTCGTTCGTGACAATACATAAGTTCAAAATAACATACAATAATCCATAGACAACAGAAACACCTAAATATAACTGAGCTCGTGTATAAAAACAAGTGTTTAAAATACCCACGTTAACAACCACACTTTCTTCAAACAGTTTGACATTCTGTAGCGTAGAACGGCTAACAAATGTCGCAACAAGAAAAAATGCGTTCACTGGCAACACCGAACGTAAAAAGCTGTCAGAATTGACAACACAGTGAACATTATATATTATTGACAGGTATCGTTACGATTAACAAGAAAAAAAATGGCGAACTACTACAGACGAGGCGGTATGGTCATGATCTTAGCCTGTCCGTAAGGACCAATCTTACAACAAACAATTGACAGCTATCTACGCAAAGTAGACAAAACTAACTTCCGTTCAGTCAAATACTTGCTCAAGGCAATTCTGAACTTTATTTTAAAACTCGGCGACATGACGCGAATTTCACACCAGTGTGATGGTTTTTGCTAGCCGTCTTCGTCTACGATCGATGTCACGATGATATTATTGATATAGTAATTTCTAATCTAAACAAGTGTCCTTACATGATTAAATGTACTTGTGCGTATAAAAAATTTACGGGCTTACAATTATATAAATACAATATACCCTTATCCTAACATGCAATTCAATATAAACCTAACCTACCTATATCACTACTAGTATTTGTTTAAGGCAAAACTGAATATTATATTGTCAGATCTATTAGGAAGCGTATATCCTAATTAGTAACGCGTCGCGTTACATTACAAGCTAGTAGAACTAGCAGATTGGAATTGAACACAATACACTAATTCCATATAAGCACAAATGGAGTTTTGTATGATTTGTAAAGCTACGACACATGTATCTATATTTACAACTTGGACTGGCTTTTTAATTCATACATACATTATTATGAAACTAGATTGGCCTTTTTGAATTAAATTGATTAAAAAAATAATACGTAAAATTAAGTTAAAATATATGTTTTTTTTTTATTTTTATTATTATCTTCCAAATTGTAAATATGAAACACAGATATTCCTTGACAAACACAAGATATGTCTTTTACTAAATATAGGCCGTTTTAAGACAATAGGGTTAAATCCCGTCAAAGTGAGGAACGCGTAACGACATCCCATAATAATTCACAAATTGTAATTAGGTTATTATTTTGTTCTTTACTTAAAAGTAATTACCGTTCGATTGTTTTGAGTATATAATACAAATATGGTCATATAATAATACCACATTAAAGATATTGTATAGTTTGAGGACACAGAACATGAACCGAAATAAAAACATATTTGTTGTCATGGACCATACGCATCAAATGTCGAAAGTAATGAAGTTCTCGTATCATTCGAAAATTTTGTATTTTTACAAATAAAATGTAACTTTTATATAAACTATTCATGTCATAGTTTTAGACCTAGAACAATTTTTATTTTGATGGTGTCCATATATAAATTTTATTATAACTACGTGTACATTGTACGCTCGGCTAACTTCACTCTGTTCAAGTTACTTGACACGTATAGTCTTTAAAATCATTTCCGTATAAATAATTTCAAATTGACTTCATCTAATCGTTGAGAACGTATAATTGACTCATTTAGTATAATATCATCATATATACAAATACTTACTAAACAGCTGCACACTGTTTAATATATTTTTTTTTATTACCAGCAAAAGCCGATTACTACGTAGTAAGAAAAGCCAGCAATAAAAATAAAAATGGCGTATTTTTTTAACTTTCTAATGTATATGTTATTCAGAGTATATCAAGGCTATATCAAGGTATAAGCGCAGCACTGAAGTCCAGTAAGTACGTAATGTCCGCTCGTACGAAAAAAAAAACACGCGTCTACTCAATGGAATTTCTACCTACTGTATCTCAGTTTCTCGCGAAAAACTATCACTACTCTCACCACATCTCAAGTGCACTTAATGATTTCTTTACCAATTATGTTATAATTCTATTTTATAATTCTATTTGTTCAAATCACTAGTTTATATCTCAAGTAAATTAGTAGCGTTCCTTAAGAACAACATACGGATTCTAATACACGATGCCACAATGGGTAAAACTTATAACCGTCACAATGATATGACATATATGAGCACTTCTCGATTCGATTTTTTATTAAAAAGACCTTTTTAAACTATTAAAAGCAGATTTTTAATTTTTTTTTATCAGGGACACAATTAAATCTAACATTTGTCCTGTTTGAAAGCAGTGCACATTATTGGATATTCATATTTTTATAAAGTAGGAAATATTTTTTAAATATTCTCGGATAGTATTGTTTTCAAAAATTACTTTATGGCGTCACACAAAATAAAACAAAAATGGACGACTGGAATGGAGTTTTTGTGTACACTCTTCACGCATCAATTTCAAATATAACATTACTCAAGGATAAGTAAATAAATAACAAATGCTATATTTATATCACTCTGAAGTTGCCGCGTCTGCCGAGTAAAGATACACGTTATATCTAAGTAAAAAAATTGCAACGCCCTATTGAATATCAGCTAACTTCATAGCGATATGTTACAATGTAAACATCGTAATCATTAAAAACCTACGATTATTTTCACGTGTTTGCGACTTACTTTGCCATTATTTAAACGCATTCATATAGAAAATTGATAATAAGATTTGTTTTCCGAGAAATCAACTTGAGTTTAGCTAGTACCTTATATACAGCGTATGGACGGAGTACATTTACCCATAAACGTTCCCCTTCCGATGAATATGGCATTTGTATTTAGTATACGACTACTGCGTATATTAATACGTAGTGTTACTAATTTAAAGATCTCATATGCACTTTGTTAAGATAAAAAAAATATGCATCTCAGTTTGGTGTTTCTTTGGGTAGGTACTTATTGTCACGAGTTTCTGAATAAATTGTCACGGATTACCAAGAACAAGCAATAAGAATATATTAATTGCCAACATTAACAGTGATATTCTTTTATATTTTTTTCTCTGTGATCACGCAAAAAACATTTTAAACTGTAAATAAACAGAGTAATCGATTCGTTTTAACGTCTTCCTATTCAGTTATTTAATATTCAATTAAAGTTGTTACACCGTGAAAGACGTGAGGAGTTAAAGAACGTTTTTTTTATCTTCATCAAATTACAACTGATAAAACAAAATCTTACTTTGCACGTGCTATACTCGTATATCCTTCATGCACCTTAGCAAAAAAAGTGCTACTGCAAAAATCTGTGCTAACAGTTTTACTTAGTCCCCATTCTCATAACACGTTACAGTGTTTATCGACATTTATTTTATAGGTTCGGCCCTTCACTAGTTCCCACCGGTACGTGACCATCAGCACCAACAAAGGTGGCAACCACTATGGCGCTTTGCTAAAATCATCGCAGGTAGTCTGAGCTACTACAGCTTAACCAGAGGAAAATAGGAGTGATTCTAGTTTCCCTACCAGGCCATCGATCTGCGCACCTAGATATGCTACATTTAATCTCTTAATGAGAAGTACACCCGAAAAAAACCACCGAAACCCCTTAACACGGTCTACACCAATAAAGCATAATTGCGTGGAAATATGTGCGCGGGGAGACGAGGGAGGTCGCGTATGTAAATTTCAACAGCAGACCACAGACTGCAATCATATATATAGACTATAGGGATTGCAGCTATCTTGTAAGACTAGGACACTTGAACTTTTTTGAATGTTATCAGTAAAACTTAATTGAATCAAGTTTTAGAGCCAATTTGTTAATCTATGTTAGTCCATACGTATTGGGGCCAGTACTGCAAACTTAGAAATTGTTTGTCTACCCCCGTCTCCAGGTTTTAGCAAAAGTACTCGCAGTATACAGCATTATTCATTACGTATTCGACATAAGCTATCAAAATATCTACCTACCTACATTAAACGTGGAAGCATTAGATTCAATTCCATGAGTGCTAACCGAGTCTACAATAAAACGTGAATTTCGGCGAACATTCCTCGACAATTCGAGCAATTTCAACCTCTAGTGTACTACTGGTCCATCTTTTACATTTGATATAAAACACGAACGTGTTTACACAACCCCGACGCGACATACTAGCATTCAAGTCCACGGCACAACCAAACTGGACACACCCACACAAGTCACAACTCACAGTTATGGAAGAATGACAAAATTGCGATTCAGTCTTGATAAAAATTTGGAATAGTAAATTGGTGCCAATTATAATATTCGCTCAAAATCAGAGGCACTATGATTGTCTCGAGCGAGATAAGAATATTTAGAAAAAAGTAAGATTTAAAATAAGAATGAGTGTTGTTTTAAAATTCTACATGTATGCGCCATGACTAGAAAATTGTAAAATTGTCATTACATTGTCATACATGAGCAGTATTAACCAACCATATCAATTCCAATACTGAATATATTATACAATGAATTCTTCACAGTCAAAGCATTAAGAACAAGACCTATCTTTACATTGTAACTGTCCATCTCCGAGGTAAGTGTTAGTAGCGTAATGTGCGTAGACCGGAAAACATCTGGAGCAAAAAGTCATATACTTTCGTCCACAATCAGGTGACCACGTGATGGATCAGGCTGTTGGTCACAGTAACATTGATGGGTTAGTAATTGACCAACCACATGTACTGGTGCTTTGGAATTAACCAATACATTGCACTAATACGACTTGTCTCACTTGTTCGTATTCCCCCACCCGCTCACTCGGCTAAAGAGACCTAAACACTCTCGTTCTATATAACAATTTAAATTGTCCAAATGTTTGCTTTTCCATCTGATTTTCATGCAATTTAAAGTAACAAAACCTTTGCTTTTTTTGACTCTAATAAAACTACTTTTTCATTTCTCGTTTTACATAATGTTCGCCGGCCTCCATACTTTTCATATAAGGAGCGTCCTAATGTTTCGATCTTAATGCTTGACCTTGAATAACATACAATACAACAAATATGGAATCAATGCTTTAGTAAATCTGTTATTCGAAACAGTACCAGAGGAGCAAGAATTACAGGCACAATTTTTAACCTATACAGTAATATAAATTTAAACTAAAGGTAATTTTAAAATACGTACCACTAAAATCTATGTAAAATGCTTCTGTGTACTTTAAAGTTCCGCAGGGAGAATCAATTCACAAGCCATGATATGATATAAATATATACGTATAGTGTGTAACATCACTTATAAAATAAAATTCCTGTATATAGTCACTCATGATAGTGTGCATGTTCAAATGTCAAGTTAAAATTATACAGCTTTATCTGGAAAGAGCAAATACATCGGCATTACTATAATATTAATATAATGCTGGCAATTATTTGTTTTTTTTTTTATAATAATAATTAATATTAATAGTTTTATTTGTTAACAGGTACTAAGCGGCCATCCCCGGCTGGTGACATGTACTGTAGGCGTCGTTACTAAACAAATCCCGACGTTTCTCTAACGACTGACGCCCATTAACATCTGCACATTTATGCAGATAGTCCACCAATTCTCCCCAAGGGCCAACAGAACTTAAACGTACCTGTAAGATAGATATAGCGCACTGTAAGACAAACACTCCACAGTCACGGCCTCAGGGCGTCACGGTGTAGTCGTCCAGGGGGTCGAACTCTCTGCTGCCCATGTGCGTCGCATTGTGAGCCATGCGGTAGCCCCATAACGACATCGCTTCTTTACATTTCATCTGAAATTATTATACCACATTTTTTAGTAAAGTTGCTGCTTATTTAGAAACTCGTTGTATATGTAACTATATATTTATTATTGTTCACGCAGATGTTTATGGTCGTCGGTAGTCAACCGAATGCTCGTTTGTCTCTTATGTATATATAAATAAACTGCATCTCATTGAGTCACAGCTGATTGGGATGCTGCCTTAAAATATATACTAAATAATAGATACCTGTGTCTTAGCCGAATTTGACTACGGAGCCCGTACGTACAGACATACACGTTATAGAATACTAGCAATCGCGACGGCTTCGCCCGTGGGCACTGGACATGACGTGGGACTATTATTAGACATTTAATAAAATGTCCTATTGACACTTGGGTCTCGCTTGGTTCAACACGCTTATCAACAGACCGCGAGGATGCCCCTCGTGGTCTCTTGGTAAATATTTAATTGAAAAATATAGAATCTACTTTAATATATACAGAAATTATAAAGAAACTATTAATAATAATAATAATACCTGTGGATTTATACCGTCAGGACTTGTGTTACAGGTACTAGACAACGGAAATACATTACATATTTTTATAAATTAAAGAAGTGCTATACATTTAAGATTTTTATTATAGACATACATATATAAACATCCACGACCTAGGCGGGATTCAAACCCGCTACCTCTGTCGTAACATGCGGACTAACCGCCACGTTACCAACTGAGCAATCCTGTCGTCAAACTAAAACAACTATTATGTACGAAACAACGGGAAAAGTCCAATAACAAATATCAATAGTGCAAGAGAAGAGTTTCCCAATCGTGCCCGCTGAATCGCCAATGGCACCGATACAATATTATTTTAATAGACAATATAGCAATAGCCGTAAAGCTTCAAAAGAATTTTAACTGGATTTTCAGATTCCAGTGGACTAGAAACAAGATACAATCAAAGCTATCAGCGCGGTCGGCGGGCGCGTGAAGCGCCTGAGATCTCGAGGGCGCACTTGACATCTGATCTGTACTGTCATGGACTAATTGAGAACTACCCAACCTATATAAACCGTTAGCGTACTTTTTTTTATACTTTTGCGAGACATACTCCTCTAAATAACCGTCGATTAGATCATCATAAGAATTTGTGCGTTATCTTCCGAACGGATATCGCACTTTCCAGGGCACTTTTGTGTGAGGATGGATATGGAGCGCACCCTAGTGCCTGCAAAGGAAATTTCGAAAGAAGAATTCGAGAATAAGCATGCCCTTAAAGTGTAATGACAAAAGCCGTCTGGTATAGGAATAAGTGAACGCGTTAGGTTAGGTTAGTTGCACATGTATGACTGGAGAACCAATCAGAACAGACATCTTATTTCGTACATCTCCGCAATAACGGTCAGCGCTATACTTTCGTGCCGGGCCCTATCTTGCCATGAACCTGCCTGGCCAATCCACTCGCATCCAACTCTTCCCTGCTGCACCTAAGTAATTGCAGGTCCGTATTAGATGGTCAGTAAAATCAGTTGTGGCTGAGTTTGCGGACTGAATCCTCCAAAAAAAAAAATGTCTCAACCCATTAATATGAATTTTAAAAATCAGAACATCTGTATACTCTGTATATGTTATGTACACTCCTCTATGCATAATAAATAGGTCAAGAGCTATGCGTCTATATAAGCTATATAGGTTAAACTCGTATATACAAATACATATATGCGTCGGTAATCACCAAAAAGCTGCCCATTTGCCCCCTTATATTTAGTATATAAAAATGACAGTTGTTTTTCGTGTAATAATGACCAAGGCCATCTATATCTAGGTCTTGGCCATGCCGTGCTCATCACTAAGTTCAAGTATTGAGTTTGATAGTGTGTAGGAATTCCAAGTGCTTTCACACTTTGCACTATGCTCTGAAAAGCTTGGGAAGCTGCTCACCTGTATCTCATCGACATAATTGAAGTCCAGAATATTCTTCCACCGGAAAGGCACTTCTCGTGATACGCGGAAGGTGGAGCTAACGCCACCCACCTCTACGTTGGTGTGAAGCACCAGGAACTCGTTGACGGCGCCCGTCGCGGCTATGCCTAGGAACTTTAGCAAGTTGTGCGTCGTGCTGTTGGGGTTCAGGGCCAACTCCTCGTAACGTATCGCCCTGTAAACGACACAAACTTTGTTCTTAATTATATAATTGTAAAATCCAACTGACTGTTTGAAATGAAAAAAATGAACCCGCACGTTGTCAAAACAAATCTTGAGGTACCTCGTACGTTAAAATCCAAAAACCGGCAATACCCCTGCTTATATGAACTAGTCTCCTGCAATAGACGACGATGCAAAAGCCGGGATTAGTATCCCGGCTTTTGCATCGTCAATCGCAATGTATCCTGAGTACCACAGAATCGCAATGTATCCTGAGTACCACACAGCTAATGCTTTCTCACGTAACTAATACATCGTTTGGTTGAGCACCGCCTTTCTCTATATCAGAAGGCGACCCTATACGTCCTGCCACTATCGACGAGATGAAACTCGTCATCAAAGATCTATTTCCTAGACGGTCCCCTGGACCTGATAGGATTACAAAAAAAGTGCCCAAGATCTCGCCACCTGTTGTTATAAACTTCTTAGTGTGCATATTCAATACCCTCCTCGAAGGGTTCACGTCCCCAGACATATGGAAGCCTCGAAACTTGCTCAAAGGCTACCGTCCAACAAGTCTCATCAGTTCGTTGGCTAAGCTGTCAGAGAGTTCTCCTCTCGTGCGTCAAGAATGTAGTAAGGGATAAAGTACTCTTCATGGATCATTAATTTTCATTTTACGAGGCTCACAGCTGTTCGTTTCAAGTACACCGTCTCACGGAAAATGTACTGAAGGGTTTAAACCGCAAAAATAAACACTCGACATGTGCCGTCATCTTCACCGTGACAAAGCCTGGCACAAAGGCCTGATTTGTAAACTATACCGTCTAGAAGTGCCAGATGGACTAGTGCTTATCATTAAGCACAGTATCCTTTTCGCGCCCCCTCAGAGCCGGAGTCCCCCAGGGCTCTGTATTATCCCCAATCCTGTACAACTTGTATACGAGCGATATCACGCGCCATCGATACCGCCCTGTAGCCCGTATAAAGGTATTTGTCAGTTAGGGTGTCCCATGCTATTCCCCGTTGGAGATTCAGGCCCTTGGTGTGTCATCTTCATGGTTCACCAAAATTTTGTACGAAATCAGAAAATGTATTTATATACTGACTAACATAAATTACCTCAGCATTATGCCACTGTAATACTTAAGAAATTGACAACTTTATTTTGTTGTGGGCTGCAAGGCGCTCTACGCGCGCCCACTAGCATTATTATAATCGATTATATGAAAATGTACAGAACGGACTTTAATGCGATAATTTTTACCCATGGATAGAGCGAGTCCTGAGAAAGGTTTTTAGTGTATAATTTGTTAAAGTCACAATCCAACCTCTGTTATTCACAGGCGAAGCCAGGACTAGCCGGTCCTCAAAAACGCCGTTATTGTAACACTTTCATGAGTGTAACATTCCTATAATTCATGTGTGTAATAAACTTAGAGCAGTTTTAGGAAAACTGTGTCATGTTAGTAATATAGTAAGCCGGGGTGTACCCACAGTGTACTGTGTTGTGCGCTCTAGCAGATGCCATTTTGATGCATAATTAGCTATGGATTGAATTGTTATGGCCGCAATTTTCAGACATATAAAAAAAATACAATTAATAAATATAAGGAAATTTGTAAATAAAACAAATTAAGGATAAATAAAGTAAAGAATGTTGCGAACTATTGAAATTAAGTAAAATGTTTCTCATCTACATAAAAGTTGATTTTCTTATAATTTTAGATCGATTTATAAATGATGAGCACAAAACACCTAGTTTTAAACTACCCAACTCGTCAATAAAAATAAATAATTACTTCGGTGCGCGAACCAGTATGTGCGGGGTGCCGATACTATATAACACTGCCTCACGATTTTACTGAGCAACATCCAACTAAATGTGGTTTTAAACGTGCTTTTAAAAAAAGATACTGCTGAAAAGAATAAAAAATAAATAATGTAAAGGCTTACATTATTTATTTTTATCATAGTACGTACAATGGTGCCTATTAGATTTAATAGATGTACTTAGATTAAGAGCTTTGTGTACCTACAAACTGCATAGCAGTTTGGTAGAGCATGCAAGCTTTTATTTGGACTGAAGAAATAAATGAAATAAATTAAAAACCTGTTCCAACATATGTATCTGTGTGTTAATTCAATGTAGCAGTTACTTTGCTTAAAGGGAAAGATTACCGTCTCTTTCCTTTAGGCAAAGCAACTGCTGTAGAAGGCAAAGCGAGCTTTTATGTCAATCTAAAAAGGTTTAGATTGGCACAAAACTTCGATTATCTACAACATTTAACGACATTTATAAACAGGTGTTTTTGAAAACAGTTTCAAATTATTACATTTTATTTATGTTTCGTTATAATGAAAAATATATCATTATGTACTTTTAAAAACTTGGTACATCAGGACATCTGTCATCTCAGTCCACCCGTGACCATGGTTGCTGTAAAGCTTCTGAAACGTCGGGCTACATTAATAAACCGCGATAAAATCCGTAAAAGTAGTTTTATTGCAGTGCAAAATAGTATCCGAAACACTTTATTCGGTTACAGCCCAAGTCCCTGATCGCTAGTAAATAAATATGTGAGAACACTTGCATGATTGAACTACGTTAGTCAAGGCTCTTGCTACTTGTTTTACGAGTACAGACAACGGGAATAGTTTAAATACGTTAGGCATTATAAATGTTAAAACAATTATCATCAATGAATACGTTTGATGCGGAAAAGGGACAACGTCTATTAAGTAGATGTGTATCGGTGTCGGTAGTCTCCAGAATGTAGCATCTATGTAAATTTTATAAAAAAACATCTAACATCAGAGTGGGATTCGAACCGGCAACTGATGGCGTAACTTGCACGGTAGACCCCTCCCGCCATAATTACGCCAGTACAAACAAAGGATTTATATAATATTTTATTTGCGTTAAAGTATGGGGCTTCCTCGTAAATATATAATGTACAGCTAATAACGTAGCACGGGGAATTCCAGTTATTTTTTAGGAATTAGGAAACGTGCAATTGTTCCCCCGCTCGCGCCGGCAATTGCTCGTTCCGTTGCAATGCAGCATGGCACTACCTCTTACTAGAGCTCCAGTTAGTTACCAGCTATGTCATTAGTTAGCTCGAGGTAGCAGGCGTAGTGCTTAACTAGCGAATACTGTAATTACACCCACGCCTATTCGGTATTAACTGTTGTAAAATATCTTTATTCTCAACGAATGTAGCGGTTTCACAAAACAATAATACTCGACGAACAAAAGAACTTTTGTTGCAAAAAAAGCAGATTTTGTTCTACATTTTTCCATTTTATAATTGCCGTCTAACCTCGATGTTGATGTACTATTTTTGCGAAATAAATGTGTATAGGAAGTACATTACATGTAATCTTTTATACAGAGGACTTGCTGTATATATCACAATCTATTTATTTTTAACTTGTGTGAGCAACTTTGCAAAAAAGTAATTAGGTAAAAACCCGACCAAGAGCGAGTTGGACTCACATATGAAGAGTTTCATAGCAGCAAACCAAAAGAATCGCATATCTCTTAAACTAACAAATCCATTTTCTTAAAACTAATTTTCGTTAAAACGAAAGTTTATGAAAGTTCAACTTAAGTCTTCATTGAACTTTCATCAATAAGAACTCTACGATTCTAATTGTTTTTATAATTTACCCATCGGTAGCTTAAAAGTTAGTGGGCGAGACACACTTGTTACGACTTTAAAGTCAAACATCTTGCAAAGTATCAGCATCAGCCTTTCTCAGGTTTATCCATACCATTTAGACAATGATTTTGGTTTATCCATACCAAAGACCAATCCAATGATAATCCACAGACCTTTCCCCCTATCGTTTTTCTTCATCCCTCAGTTAACCGGGTGCAACACTTAATAATTTTATTTTTTAAATCATTTCGTATTGGTTCATAAAATACATCAAATTTCAAATACACAACACTCATAATTCATCTCTCGACTAAAATGTCTATGACATACGCACAAGGACATGATGAAATTATAAGGGTTCCATGTTTTGCCATTTGGCTACAGAAACCTAAAAGAATATGGTTTCATCTCAGTTGTTTGTGTGAAGTCATGATGAACATGTGATTAAATACAATATCATAAGCAAAATGAAACAGTAAAGGTAAATTTTATTAAACTGTAGCATGTAGTCCGCTTAGCTATTGCCAGCATGATAATGTTATTTTATTCTGACAATTTCATTTTCTTGTTAGCTAGCTGTGCTCTGTTTTCAGTACTTTTCACCATCACAAAACCTATTCAATGGGCACCATTGATTTTATCACAATATTTCTTATGTTATTGCAGTACCTCGGTTGCTCATCACTCTCCAATGCTTTTGGTGCTGAAGGGTATCAACTCTTAATTATATTGTTTATCAGGTCCCAGTTACAAAATGGCTGCTTTTATAACATTACCCTGTGCAACATGACTTTAAACAATTAAACACTTTGTGAATTTTTATATCATGTAACTGAATATGGGTAGGTAATTGATACAAACCAAGAAATATCACGTGGCTTTTACCTTAGTTGCACCTAGCATTCAATTAAACACCTCCATGTGTTGTGCAATTGTGAGCTATGTTATTTCTACAAATTATTTGTGATAAATCAATTTTGGCACAAACTCCTAATTCACATAATTTGGAATTTGCGCCACATTTTGTAATCAAACATTATTATAGATGCTTAAAAAAATTGTGATACACTAATGGTTACTCAAAATTTAAATTTCTGTCTAGGACCTATATTTTATTTAGGCTGCTTTGTCAGCTCACAATATAATATGAAATATAAATTTAATAGACTTCGTTTTTTTTAATTGGCAAAATAATGTGAGCAACTACTCATAAAGTTGACATAGCCTTGACAATTGAACTTATCATGAACTTATCAGTCATTATATTATCAGTAGTTGGTTACTGAGTAATGGAATCTTACGAGACATAAAAGAATCTTCTTCATAATTATTTCATGTAATCTTCAACAAATTAAAAATAAAACAATACATTGAAATGTTCACTTACATAAGCCTATCTGGATATTTCTGCAATAGACGTCCAGCCGCTACATAGTCGCTTATCATATCGGCACAAAGAAGTTCTGGTTTCCAACAATCTGAGGAAGGCTGGCAAAAGTTACGGTGTTGCCTGGATTGCATTACACCACGAGGATCTCGAATTAGCAGAATCGCCTTCACATTAAGCCTGCAAACAAGCACCTATATTATAGCATACCTGAAATTTCAGAAAAAATAATATAGTTCCAAAAGATATTATTTGTTATAAAACAGTGATCAATATTGGTTTGTTCATAACCCGTCCATGAATCACAAGTCACAACCCACAAGTTGAAAAACACTGATATGAGCTAAACATCACATAAATAAAATGGTTTACCTACACTGCAATTTATGCTTTAACAAATTGTGGTACTACCACAATTTGTTAAAGCATAAATTGCAACTGTATACTAATACAGTGTGCACTCATTTCACATATTTACTTATAGTAGCCACTAATTTGAGGTTCATAATCTAGTTAATAGGAGTTGATTATAATAGGTCCACAATGTTAACTGAAAAGTATTTAGAATATATATATATATATTTATATATATATATATATATGTATATATATATATATATATAAATACTACTATTTCAGATTTAAATCATTTGGAAAAGTGTAAAAAGATATCAACATGAATGAAAAAAATGAGATAAGGAAAGGTGTAAACACTTACTCCTTATCTTCTAGTAGCTGCTTCATAAGCCGTAACCTAACCCGAACCACCTTCATGCTTTGGAAAGGGAACAGCCTACAAAATCTTGAAGTGAACTCGGCATCAAAACATAGTTCTTTCTTAAATTTACAATGGTCCCATAGTCTAGTGTTATGGCTAAACTGGTGCAAATGAGTCTTTCCATACTCAAAATAATCCTCCATACCATCATATTTACAATGTAACATCTTTTTTAGGGTTTTTAGAGCCTTATCGGATTCTGGAGTACCTCTGATTTGAACAATACCATAATTAAGTAACGGTTCATAATGATAATAATTTCCAGGATGTGCATTTAAAACTTCTCCAAGAAATGTAGTTCCAGATCTCCATGTTGATATTATTACACTCCGTACAGGCTTCCCACCAGACTCCATAAGCAAGTCATCTAGGTTATGAACATTGGATTGGTTAAAATTATAGGAGTATAAATCGTGCTTAATTTTTGAGCGGGTTTGCTCCAAAATTTTTTCAATATCAGGGGACCCATCAAAAGAATTTGTAGGTATTGGTTGTACATATGTATCATCTACATCTTCGTTTCTGTAATAATTCTTAATATTTCTACGACTCTCTGCCGCTGGACGGTAAATATTATTATCTGTATATCGACTTCCAGCCAAAATTAAAAGAACACTTAGACCAAACGCTATACATATTGAATAAAAATTAACTTTGCGCAACATACTAACCAAAATATTAAATTAACACTTAAAAACCACAAGGAGAGAGGTAATTTATTTATAACTATCACTTTGATCACACAGTCACATCATTTTTGAGGATTTCTCTGCCGTATTTCAATCATGATTACCGTCTTATCGTTTTAGCGGAATCACCGCATTGCACCTTTGCAGCCATTTTAGCCTCTAGCCTCTAGGTATTTGACAAATGAATGACAAATGATAAACTTGACAGCAAATTTCAGGAAAATTGTAAAAATGTAAATGTCAGTAATTTTAAATTACACCAAAACTTGTAAAAAAACTTATTCATTAAATTCTTGTAATGACGCAAATAATTTATCGAGTAATTTACGTATACATGTTAAGGTTTCAAATTAAAAAAAAAACCTTTAAAGAAATAAAAACATTTAAGCGTTGGCTCGTGCAGTCGTGTTGTGTAGCTGACGCGGAACTAGTAAATGCAGTACACTACGTAGGCTGTATTTGTAACTTGTAACATATAACGTATAATACTAAGCGTTGTTAAAATGTTGTTATTTAAAACTGCTATTATGCAGCTTTATTACACCCAGTATACTCTATATCATTATACTTCAATAAGTACATATACTTTTTGGTTTAGTTAACCTGTATGCTCAACGTGACTATTACTGCACAGAAGTGCCTCGCAAGTTTCTGTGAAGGTCATTCAAGTCGGCTGCGAGAGAATCGGCCGCCTTGGCTGTTGGCACTGAATGACCGGTGTGATAATTACGAATGCGATGATGTTAACAAACATCAAAACACTTTGACGGTCTTTGTATAAAGAAAATAAAAACGAAGGTCCATACGTAAAGTGTAAACCGTATGAAGTAGCATTAGAAAATATATTATGAGTTCTTAGATATTAATGTATTTGGTATTCCCATAATGTCATCTCACGATCATCGCTCAATATCCAATCAGGGTAGCATGAGAATGAAAGAGGGCAGCCAGAGCTCGTTTTCTACGCCCGGCATTTGTCACACATACGCTAGTGACGGGGACATATTTTCTAAATCTCCAGCATTTTTATTTTTGTAGCTCGGGTATTATTTATAGCTAGTGGCCCATTGGTGAAATGGAGTGAAGAAGGGCAGCCCATCTGCACAATGATTAACCGTTTGGAGGTTAATATGCGTCAGTAGTCAACAAATGGCACCGATTCCTTGCTATAAGAAAGAGTTTAATAGTAATGTGATCTGAAAAAAAAACTTGTTTTTTACCAATCCAATAGGTTTAATACTAACAACAACAATTTTATTATTTAAAAATACATTAAAATCTATGATAAGTCTTTTTAAACCTTGTACCCTACAAGATGCATTTTTCCAATAGTTTCCCCCAAGAAGAACCACAAGATAACCTCCGTACACACCAGGAGAAGCAGCCAGGCTTCCCTCACAGTGAGTTCTTTAAAGCAGTTTTGCTTAACAAATTCTTTAACGTAATTGATATCGTTGAGCAGCGTCTGTGAAAACATAACTACGGTAAATTGTTTTTTTTTATAGGACAAACGAGGAATCGAAAACTTTTTACGACTACCGACAGCCCATGAACATCATTACAATGCCGATGCGTTGCCCTCCTTTTGACCTCCCCCAATGGGACATCGGCTACTCACAAACCGCACGAAACGCGACACCGCAGGTGTCACTTTACGCCGATATAATGTGAGCGAGAGGTACCTCTCCGGTCAATTCCGCTAAAATGCAACATGGCACTACATCATACTAAAAAGACTACGATTGCAAGACGTAATTAAAATTCTTAAGTTCTTGTTGGACATTACGAAAATCATATAAAGTTCTTATTCGCATATGCCATATATTATGAAAGAACTTGCAGACCAAGTTTTTTGTAATGGTTGCAGCCGACTTGGGCCGGCTCGACTAAGGAGGGACCTCCTACCCATGAAACTATGACTATGCCGTTACGCTTTGTAAGGGTTGTGGGGGCAACGCATGTTTAACCTCTGTTGTGCTAACATTTATAGACATCGATGGCTACCCAGTCCGTTTGTTTTCGCCGATATTATAATATAATAAATTATATCCCTAATATAACCTATCCCTAACATATAAAAAATATTCTCGTTCGCTCGCTTGTGATCGAGACTGCGTGGACTGAGCGTTATGACCCGGCGTCGGGCCCTGCTGCAATGACCATACCTGGTTACTGAACATGGTATTATTAAGGGACTTAACAACCTTCTCAAGAATGGTATCTTGATACACTTGTGCCGATATTTTGATACCCTTTTCACAAAAATATGGCTCAGTCGCTCCTTCATAGCTAACACCCCACCAAACCACCACTGGCATGTGGACATCCGATTCCAGAATCGGATAATGCCCACGTTGCACTATGTTCCTTATTTGCACTATGTACCTTAGGAGCATAAATGTGGTAGCTTTGAGCATAAATATGGTCACTTTGTTTCTTAATATGTTGCTCAATTGGAACAAATTTCTCATCTGTACACATTTTTTTTCTTGGACCTCCCTTTGCGTACCGCTTCAGTATTTGTTTTGATTTCACCATCCTATTCACCTTTAATTTATTCGCTAACAAATCGTTCTCTTAAAATACGCGCCACATGGTGCTGGGTGTTATCTTCTTTTCCCGAGATAAAATCTTTTGCTTTCGGACAGGATTTCTTCGAATTATTTCCGTTACAGCTTTGACCACCTTTTCCGTACGAGCGCTACGTGGCCGGTCAGATCTTTCCCTGTCACAGACAGAGGAGGTCTCTCTGTACCACTGTTAACGGCCCGTACACAAACGTTTGATTAATACCAAGCTTATGGAGACTTTTAAAAATTGCATTTTGCTCCATGCCTACCTTTGTGTAATGCTATCACAGTGATTCTGTTCTCTTCATCACCCCATTTTATATTACATTAAAGTGGTTCATATCGAACATTGGACAATGTATCGGCTCCAAAATGAGAAATTACATTGAACGATCGTATAACAATGACGAACTTAATGCGTATTTTTCTAGTAATTGTTTTAATTTAATAAGTCTTCTTATACAATAGTATATTGGGGCAAACTAACAAGCAGAGCTTTTTGACGACCGACGCACACAACATCCCCACATTATTGTCATTTAGATGTGTTGCTCTCCTTTCCTCCACCGCGCAAATGGGCCACAGGCTAGTCAAAAAAGGCACGAACAGCATAGCAGCCACCTCATGGCAGTGCCATGTGAGCGCGCGGCTCTTCGGTCGTGCCGGCCACTTCAGCTGCATTGAAGCATTGTGCCACCTTTTACTAAAATTGCACTAATCACATAGATGGCTACTTGGTAGGCTTATTTATTATATGAATATACCATACTATTATGATATTAACTATACTGCTATGATATATACGATTATATTAACTTAATACCCATCTAGATAGGTATTAAGTTTACAATATTCTTGCAAATTTGCACAAAATGTAAACCAAATGGAAGTTTATGGAGCAGAGTACAAAGTCCAGAAGAACAACTCTAATTACTTTTATTAAAAACCCCGACGAGCGTTTTATACTTGCGTAATACGAAACCTGATCAAATTCCGTGTGAATTTAGTGAGCTGAATGTTTAGTTTGTTGTAAGTTTCTACGCGCATTTGTGATGACTTGATAAAATGTATCATCCGCTATGCGATTTAACGCCTTGGCTAAAACAATACAGTTTTAAATACAATAATGATGTTTTTATAGTATCTACATAGATACTAGTATTTTTTGTACACGAGAAAAGCATTTACGACGCTCGTCAACCTGAGTGGGTAGCCAGTCCAGTGTGAAGGACTCCTAAGCTCCCTATTACAGAACCCCACTTTACTAAAACGTCACGATACGCCTTGGGTGGTCGAGATGACCTCGGAACTTTTAAGCAGCAGGGTCACCTCGGCAATCGGTTGAGTTCACGTTAAAACTAACCTACATCCGCAAGGATGACGTCCGGCTTGTTCATGGGACGATCCCCGACAACGCTGGGACCGTGCCACGAGACAGGCGCACAACCTACCTTAGATAACTAGCTGACCGGGTCAAGCGATGTTCAGGCATTAAAAATATCACGGCCTAGCCTATAATTTAAGTTGTATTAAGTTCTTAATCTGTTTTGTAGTAGCATGGAGCTCGGTAGCCTGGGATGAATCTAAGCAAATCCAATTGAATCCAGCCTTGCCTCCTCCACTCCAATAAGTCACAACATCAAATACAGCACGAAATGCGAAAACGCTAGATCACCATGCGACGGTATGCGACGGTATCACATGAGCGAGAGTCATCTCCCAATCGTGCCAACTCAATTGCGGCTGTAATGCAGCAAGGCGTCTTACAAGTCCATGGCTATGCGTTGGCGACATGAGCCTCTGTCTCTGTTTAGGACATCATTGCTAGTGTCCTACGTAATAGAACCCGCGACGTTTAGCTCCGACAAGCGATTAGGGTTTACCCCACAAGAACGAACATGATTACTAAGTGTGCGTGAGACGTAAACGCGTTGCGGTGGTGTTACTGTTTTGTTGCTGTTTCGATCTGTTATCCTCTACATATTTTTTAATGCACGCTCCTAATATCGTTTCATAAGGAGTAAACCTAAGTAAATCTTCAAGTTACCCAAAGAAATTATAAAATAATTAGATTGGGAACCGATTTGGCCGTAATGCGTGACCACTCAATGCCTTCCGAAGCTGATTCTAGTGAGTGACGTATATGATGACCTCGCCACGGAAGACCATGTTTCCTCTCCATTAGACACTCACGACTCACTAGGACGTCAAGGTTTTCCTCCTAATTCCTTTTAATTAAGTGCACCCACTAGTCGGCACAGATAATTCTCCTCATTCTATATTATCTATACTACTTTTTTATAGAATAGGGGGCAAACGAGGAATCGGTGGCTTCTTACGACTCATTATCGAAGGCTCCGGAGATGTCCAAAAAGACGAGCTAGACGTACTTATATGTGGAAATATCTACTATCTCGAACACTGATTTTAATGCGCTTCCAGTTGAGCGCCCTATAACGAATCCATGCTGATTTTCAGAAATACACAAACAAGGAGCGCAAGTAATTATGGGACCTTCTAAATTTTTTCCTAGAATCGGCAGTAAATTAATCGGCCGGTAGCCCTTCAGATCTGTTAATGACATGTCGTTTCCCTTTGGCAGCACTATCAATGAACCTATCTTCCAGATATCTGGAAAGACCCCTTCTTTGATACAAGTTGTGTACATCAGCATCATTTATCCGGAAGAAGCCGTCCAGGCATTCCTGATAATCTTTCAATTGATTCCGTCTACTCCGGGGCTTGTATTCGGGAAGCTTCTAATAATATAATCGACTTCACTGCAGGAAGGAGCATCTGAATCCCTACCGGAAAGAGGGTGATAGCTGTTGTCAATTTTTGTTGTATCATCTGGGCATAGGGAGTATAGGAGCTGATGCATAGCAGGTTCGAAGTTATCAGAATAACCTTCTAGTTTCCGCCATGAATGGCATCCTTCCGAGGGCGAAATCTACCAGTCGCGGCTCGGTATGCCAAACCCCAAGGATTTTCATTTCCCATCTCGGCAATATGTCTAAAATGTTTAATTTCAGCGGCAATAATGTGACAGTAAGGTGGGAACTGGCAAGGTAACAACTGATAAAGTGGGAACTGGCAAGTCGGTAAAGTATCTTTGGCCCCGGCTCAAGAGAACCCCGGATCAGCCAACAGTGCTCGCAGGTAGAATTTATTATTTGACACGCGTTGGTTAAACCTGTCTATATTGGGTGACAGGGTCACCATCTGATGAATTAGCCCCCGTAGTTCAGGCGTTAATGAGGGAGCTTATATGAATAGTGTTTTGAACAGACGTTTTAGATTGGCATAATCATGCGATGCGCGACCTTGCCTCACTGGCCGTTTCGTTCCGTTCTCGTCTCGCACTAAAAAGACCGCAACGCCGAATTAAATGAATCTGCAGCCATATGTAGGTACGTAATCGTATATCGTAGGTTCCGTATATAGATACCTACTCGTACAAAGAACACAGAATAAACATTTTGAAAACTTTAAGCCAGAAACGTTATAAGTGTTACAGGAATTGTTCTGTAACAGATTTAATGTGTCACCTTTTTGAAAGTGCTACATTTAGATGTTACACTTAGTGCTACATTTACATAAAGATGTTTTAGAGTCCCTAGCTTTTTTAGTGTATCCTACAATGTAGCTAACGAGACTGGGACCCGTGAGTAAGTTTAGACTCTAAGAGTCTAGGCTATATTGGGTGACAGTGTGACAACACTGTGTCAAGCTCACTCCAACTAGCAACTGAAACGTACATGTTTTGATTAATTATATTAATTATGTGACTTAGTCACCGGGTAAAAGGCAATTCTCTGAAGAATTTTCGATCCGTCACAATTAGTTCTAGAATGTTTAAATTTAACACTAGAACGAGTGACATGACAGTTAAGTGCTGTCTCCGATTGGTTTGGGATTGCTACCCATGACCTATGTTTTATTACCCCTTTGTCTCTCATTATATAGTTATAATATAATAATACCTCATATTCATTAATCTTAGGAGGTGCCACTTCCAGACGATAAAATCCTTTTGCAACTTCAATTTTTTTAGCCACTGGGGATATTTTAATTTCCTTCATATTTTGTTCCAGTATTCGAGAAAACACATTTTGTCCCTTCACGGTTGGTCTTAGAACCTCGTTTATCCCACTTGCAATAAAAGATTTAAAACCTAAAAAAAACGTGTTGTAAATCGATAACGCTAACTGCAGGCAGGAAAAATGACAGCATAATCACGTTACGAGTCAGCGTAGAGACTGAGTGGTCGGAGACTGCGAGCGAGAGAATGTATCATATCGACTTTTTTACTCCATCGGATGATGTGATCACAGATCATAAAGGAACCCTTGTCATGTAAAATTACATCCTTCCGTAGACCGGCGGCAACAACAAATGCATAAGCATTTGTTGTTGCCGTCGGCCGTCGTAAAATGGATTAAGGCTGATAATGACTTGAAATTTTAGCAAGATTTTGTAAATACCCTTTTTATAGAATAGGGGGCAAACGAGAAATCGTAACATTTTTTACACATAATTACTATGTCGATGCGTTGCCCTCCTTCCTCCCCCAATATGCCATCGGTTACTCACAATCTGCACGAAACGAGACACTGAATGTCAATTTACGGCGGTATTATATAAGCGAGAGGTACCTCCCCGATCGCACCGCGCCGGCCCAATTCCGTTGCATAGGAGGATGTAGTGTCATGCACTATGCATGGCACTATCTCCTCCTATGCAGCATGGCACTACCTCTTCCTGTATACCTTCCAAATAATTATTCAAAATTATAGAAACCTGCTTTGTTATTAATTAATTATAATGTCTGATAGGTATGAAATTTGGAATAAAATATGAATAAAACTAAAAAGTCGATCACTATTAGAAGGTCAACTATGAATTCCAATAATATTTTAGAATACACACTTGACCTTTCACAAGGCCTATTGCTTTATTTTCTGCTGCCTGCCAGCTAGGTGGAATGAGGACATGGATCTGGCAGCGCCAGGGAGCACCAGCTACATTGTTGGATGGTCCTCCCTTAAAACAGGCAGATACGCAAAGATATACGCACGCACGCACACACGCACGCACACACGCACGCACACACGCACGCACACACGCACGCACACACGCACGCACACACGCACATACTCTCTCTCTGGCACACGGCGGTACTGTCAAAGACAATACATTGGGTTGATCTCAGAAGAAACCACTGAGGTGTCTTAGTGTATCGGGAACAAACATCTCCAGTTGTAGAGACAGAATTCGCGATTCTTTCAAGAATCAAGTATAACATTGATATTATAAATCTATTCTTATTCAGTTCTGACGCATTGACTACTGGAATTGGCCCTGAAAGTGATGAAGTGATGAAGATCCGTGAAACTTACCACCACAGTTCATTAATTGATATGACATAACACTCTGTTTATGAATATAATATATCACTCAAATAGGTTTTTGTTACATTTTTAAAATCTTATGACTGACAGGCCCACGGAAGTCTGTACACATGTCCGACTCAGTTACTGTAAACTAATTTGTAATAAGTATAGGTCTCTCTAGTGTCTGCCCGGCGCCCGGCACTTGACAGACGGACACACACACGTAAACACTTGTCAGTTCACAGACGTTGCCGGATATATCTGCAGACTTGCCCCCTTAGGCAAGTTGGCAAGCTCTTATATGTCTGCCTAGTGTATCCCCCCCCCCTCAGTAGACAACTAGGCCATAGGGCAACACCCTGGATTTAAAGAAAAACGAATCAAGTAATTAGGAACTGGCTGGACGAACACAAGAGATATCCCCGTGAGTGCGTAACGGAGTCATTTTAAAAAGCAGAATCAATTTGATAATTACTTTAAATAGGTTCTTTAATGGGAATTAAAAACATATCTTACGTATGATGTTCGTAAAGCTGTTAATGGATGCCATTTGAATAATGTTGAATACAAATCACTAAGTAGCCGATACTTCCTGATCAATTATGAATAAAAATAATTTATAAGAGCGACTGTGTTATGTTATCTACAATAAGGAAATTTCGCATGTTTACCTAATGTCAAATTATATGTCAATATACTTTTTTATTATGACATTAAAGTAGGTAACATTAATAAAAATATCCTTAATCTTTGATTAACTATATCAACTATACGACATCGAAAATATTTTCATAGTATAGTGAAGCAAACTAGAAATTAAGAGAGAGCCTCTTTACGACTACCGACGCCCATGAACTGATATCATAATAATCATTATGCCGATGCGCAGGCCTACTTCCCCCCCCCCTTCCCTAAAATTTTAAAAATTGAAGTTATCTTCTTTTGGCGCGTTAGTGAAAAACGATGAAAGTAAATTTTTAAGATGCGTGCGCACAGAAAACCGACTCCCAGAAGTTAGCTGTAGTCAACATTTAAATTTTTCTCTTGTTATTTTTTTACACTTTGTTAGATCAAGTAATACATATTCTATTTTAGGCGCATAACAGTCGATGTGTGCATATCTTCCACACTAACATAAAAATTGCTGAAATGCCTCTAATGGCATCGGCATTGGACAAGGCTTGTCACGCCACACGTTTTACACGAATTAAAATGATTCTGTATTAAAATGATTATAAAGGTGCATTTTAGTAGGAGGTAACCATGCTGCATTGCAGACGAATTGGGCCGGCATGAGCTTGTACCTATGGCTTACATGATAGTGATGATGATGCCGCGCTGACATCTGTGCTATCGTTTGGTGAGTTTCGGGTGTGGTGGGGAGGGGAAAAGGCGAGTCGACATTACAATTCTGTGGATGTTAATGGTCGAAAGTAGTCACCAAATGACTCGGACAGTTCGTTTACCTTAGGTATACAAAAAATTATTACGATGATTTTTGCCAAGGTTTTAAGTGGATCTCTACGGTAGAAGTGGCTACTAACAAGCCTTGTTTTTTCTTTTTTTTAATTTTGGTAATAATTACTCAGTCGGATTTTTCTTTTCTCAAATATTATATTTTTACTTGAGTTCCTAAAACGGTAGCGTATTCTTATAACAAAAGAGACTTATAGGTCAGCATTCCGGAAGCTTCGTCACATTCTCACGTCGCCCATACCGCAGAGCTTGGAGACAGAAGTCTTCAACCGATGCGTCCTCCCAGTGATGACCTACGGGGCCGAAATATGGCCTCTTAATTTAGGGATAAGTTCAATGAAGTGGCAATAGGCTGGTCACACACTCAGAGGAACAGACGGCAGATGGGCTAGTAAGATTCTGGAGTGGACGCCGCGTTTAGGTAAAAAAGTGTTGGTCGATCGTTCACCAGGTGGGTAGACGATCTCCGTGCAGTAGCCGGACCGGGATGGATGAGAGTAGCAGGAGATCGGTCGTCTTGGCGTTCATTGAAAGAATAGAAGGATAGTGTAAACTATTTTTAAGCAAAGTTTTAAACGATATAAATACTAAACTGCTACTTTAATATGTAAAAAGTGATTATAGAATCCTAACAATAATTTTAAATTTACTATTCCACGATACCCCACTCGTAAATTTTCAATTTTTACAATAAAGACGCCACATTGTTGCTATTTTAAATATCATCTTGTATTAATTGTCACTCACAGGTGAATAAAGTTTGTTTAATGTTTGTCTTTAGTTCAATATAGTGCCTCAAAGGAAGAAACATACATAACACCCACAGACAGCTAAGCACATGACCCTGCAATATAAAGCATGGCACAGTCGGGTAAGAAACGCAACGTATTCTTTTTTATTCAACTGACCGGCAAATGGCAGTACTGACGCTGAAGGTATCACAAATAGTTTCCGACATCCACTGTATGTATTTTGGTTGAATATACAAAGGATCTTCTTACTTTTCATACATTTTATATTATAGGTTCGCTTCACACGGTTGACGCCGGTGGCCACCATAGAGATAATAAGAGCACGGAACCGAAGATGTCACTTTACTCCGGTAATATAAAAATTTTACAGACCTAAAGTGACACCTTCGGTGTTGCGTTTCATGCTGTTTGTGAGCTGCCGGTGGCCCATTGGGGGGGGGGTGAAAAGATGGCAACGCATGGGTATAGTAATTATACCTATGTTCATGGGCGTCGGTAGTCGTCAAGTCTCCGTTTGCTTGCCTGCTAGCTAAACGTATGCCTAGTAAATGTTAATTTTTTTTAAATGGTTTAGGGATGCTATAAGCAAAAATTAAACCTTTATTGTTTTCATTTACAGATGTAAATGAAAACAATAAAAGCTTAATTATTTATTTACTATAATTTGATGGAATTTTACCTCTGACTTAATAGACTATCTCCTATTGGGTCAAATTTTATGCTTTCTAATTTATTTCTTTTTCTGAGTAGGCTTTGATTCTGCCATCTTAGGCTCTTTAACATCCTTAGACTTTTCCGTTTTCTTTATTTCATTACTTTTTTTCTTCGACCCTGCGTCAGATTTGGTCTTTACTTCCCCAGCAGCTTTTTTTTTCTTTGCTTCGGCGTCAGATTTGGCTTTCGCTTCCGCCGCAGCCTTCAATTTCTTTGCTTCTGCGTCAGATTTGGCTTTCGCTTCCGCCGCAGCCTTCAATTTCTTTGCTTCGGCTGCCGCTTTTATTTTCTCCAATTCTTTCTTTCGCTCTTCTTCTTTTTTCTTTATTTCTTTCGCCGCTATATCGTCTATCGCTCTTATTTGACGTTGCAATTGATTGATAAAGCTATCAGCCAGTTTAGAAACAGAGTCTTCCAATTTATTACCGTAAGGGCCATTGAAAAAATTTAATGTCAACGGTGGAACCGCTTCTTTTTTCAAATATTGCCAAGCTACTTCAAACGTCGGTCTAACCGATTTTGCATTCTCTAAAATAGGAAATATATAATAAGCTACGGAATTATCAAATGAAAAATATATGTTGGATGTTACTTTTTATTTTAGGTTTTATAATAACAAACTCAACAAATATTCATCGCTTTGAATTTTCTTCTATTCTCTTCTTAACTTTTGCTAATTCTTTTTCGAGATATAATAGCTCCTTTGGTAGTAGGTCATTTCGTAGATGTACTAATTTACATACTAGTTTCTCGGATGTTACATCGAGGAAAGATTCAGTTTTACTGACAACTGGATTGTAGAATATAGGTCTTGCACGAGTGTCACCTAAATATTTTTTTGCCTTAGACCAAAGCGACGATACCATTGGACGAACCTTTCTCACAGAAACTGCAAAACAAAAACAATTAAAACAGATTAGAACGATTTTAAATACGCATTTTGCTTTATAATTGTTTTGCGGTAGTTTCTCTGAGAAACCGCCCAGGGCAAGCAAAGATAGTAAGCAATAGATACTTACTCAGAGTGAAGTCCAAAGCTATTCTAGTTGCTCTCGCCATTTATAATTATTATGTTAATTTCAAACACCTATATCGTCAATTTTCATAATCAATTACTCCGTTAATTTACAATATTTTCTCTAGTAAATACTTTTATTTAATAAACGTGACATTTCACTTGACTTTTGTATACAATGTCAATACAATAATGCTGGCAGTTATTAAATTGATTCATAGATAATTAAAATATAAAAGACTTTTTTTGTCTCTGTTAGACAATGTCGTTTATTCAATGTTTTTGTGCTAGATTGGAAATAATAATATATATAATGGAATAATTAAAAGAAAATCTTGAACCCTAGAAAACCCGTGGAAAAGACTTTTTGAATATATCACACTAGAGTATATACTTATAAGTGTTGATGTGCTACGTCAGAGTGACATATGGAGGGCTGTGGGACCATCCTAAGTGCTGACCTCTATGTGAAGAGTATGACATGTATGATGGCGAGCTATAACACATCACAGTGGTACACACCCAAGGTGTCTTCATCTCCTGGCCTTTGAGGGCGTAATGGATATAGTTTATGTCTAACACAGGAATCAGCTATCACAGATGTCATCACAAGTATGTCATGCGACCATATAATTAGTTGTTCATAATAATTCAGACCATGTAAATATCTTGACAGATATTCACCAAGAAGGTTCACAGCTCCCGTTGCTGTAGTATGCTAGCCGTACATGGCAGATCTCCTGATGACAGAACTTATTAAAAGTACCCGCAGATTTTAATAATTATTTAGTTGTTGGGATTAATACAGAATACACTTATTGTACCTGGTAGCTGTGAGTTGTTCCGTTTGGATTTTGATT
>JAFELO010001509.1:208551-229058 GCA_017140195.1 Eumaeus atala
TAAATTTAAACAAATGTACATCATCATACACACGGATCGTCTTTGGAAGAAATTTATGTTCTTTCGCGAGGATATATTTTATGTGGCGTCAGGACATCAGTCATCCAGTCCACCCGTGATCATGGTAGTGGATGGACCATAAAATGCTTATTTCTTTTATTCAATAGGGGAAACGGAGCCTTCTCACGACCACCGACGCTCATGAAGATCCACATAATTACTATGGCGACGCGTTGCCCCCCCCCCCCCCCTCTACGAGCTAGTTAAAAGTAAAAGAAGAAGTTTTGTTATTGTGTGTAACATTCGCGTATACCTAAGAAATCATTATCCGATTTAAGAAGCTTAATTTATGTGTTATATCACAAGTATCAATAAGAAAGACTTCAATCTATGCCCCGTGGCCTCTAATACCAAGCCGTGACCTCTTACTACAGGCAAGTCATCTATCAAAGACCAGCCGAAATAATGGAGAAGGCCGGCTGATGAATAATATTTAATTGGCCGGTGTTTGAATAAGGTTTTGCAATGGAGTCTGCATTTGGTAAGACTTCAATTGACTAGATGTGACAATAATATCTGTGTAGTAGCCATTGACATGAATACAATCATGGAATGCTGATCGCATAAACCACCATTGGTACCATTCGAAGTTACATCAACGCTACCTTTATTTCCAAAAGAAATAAAATATCGCTTAATGCGTATGAACGCTAACATCATAACAGATCATAGTTGTCAAATATGACTATATATAGCTAATATAAAATAATATGTAAATGGAGTGTAGTATTTTAAGATAATTCTGAGGGTATGATTTCATAAACCGGCAGAATGTTTTGCTATAATTTACATATGATTGACAAATGAGAGCTTTACTGCAATATAGATAAAAAATGTGAATGTGGAAAAATGTACCGGGGAAGATTAATACTGACTGACGATACCCTGATCAGATTGATCAAATGTTGTCCGAAGATGATGCCAAGAGACTTCGTAACCGGCGTGTTTGTATAGAGAATAACTTATGTAGAGGAAGCATTGCTCTACAAGGATCGTGACATGTGGCACTTCGTTCTCATAGCCTACCCATTAGAGAAGTGCTATGAAGATGTCTTATTATTGTTCCTATGAAACATTTACTGCCTTCTTAATCGTAACCAGAGGTCAAGGGGGAAAGTAGACATCTCCCGGGGATCTTAGCGTAAACTTATGAAACTCGTGTAGGTGATACTGTCATGCTGTATTGTAGCCGAATTGTACGTGTCGAGCGCTTTGTGAGTAGCCGGTGGCTCATTGTAGAGGAGGAGGAATGCAACGCATCTGCGTGACAATAATGCATATACGTCGGTATTTGTCAAAAGGCTCCGATTGCTTGTTTACCCCTGTACCGAAAAAACTAACGCATCATCACACACGCCTAATATGATACGTGTTTTCGTGTTGCCGTGTCTGAAGCTATCGAGGGATATGGAAACAGAATAGACGTTACAACAGTATTGTTAAGATGTGAAATATATACCATCTTCTGTTCACCTTCAACCTGTGATCACCCAATGCTGATAGGTCTCTTCCAATTCTCTCCATCTTTGGCGGTTTTGTGCTGTGGCGATTACGTATCTACCGGCCACTCTAACGAGATCTTCCGCCCATCGCGGCAGCTGCCTCCCCACGTTCCTCCGTCCGGTTCCAGATCCCTCCACTCTAGGACTTTTCTACTCCATCTACAATATGTCCGTAAGTCTAGTCCATATCCTATATACCATACCATCTATCTACGTACATACAGGCTTTCCAAATGTGTCAATGGAGGGTAAAAGTGTGCCAATTTGAACTGGCTGTTATTATAGATCGGGTTGAGATCTGTAAAAAGGAAATTCGTCCTATCGTCAAGTAGTAGACCATCTTTATTTGCAGGAAGAGGTAGTGCCATGCTGCATAGGAGAAGGTAGTGCCATGCTGCATAGGAAAAGGTAGTGCCATGCATAGTGTATGACACCACATTCTCCTATCTCTCTCCTCTCACTCACATGACACCGCCGCAAAGTGATCATCCTCAGTGTCGCGTTTCAGCGGTTTGTGCGTAGCCGGTGGCCCACTGGGGGGGGGGAGGTAACTCATCAGCATAGTAATTATGTGGATGTTCATGGGCGCCTGTAGTCGTAAAAAGGCACCGATTGCGAAGATGATGGATTAATAAATTGTATAAATAGGTTGTGGTGAAGCGTAGATTTCTGTGCAGCCTTGTAACGATGTATTTTTTGTCCCATCAGGTTTACAATATTTGATGTTGCGTACAAAGCGTACATTTTCTCGTGTTTGTAAAATAAGTTTATTGGCTGTGAAAATAAAGGACCGAGTTAACAAACATCTCGCGATCGATCGTCAATTATTTGCACACCATACAAATCGTTGACCCAAATGAATTTGTCTTGTATTTGTACGATTGAATAAACAAGAAGTACCGGTGGACTTCTTAAAACGTCTTCTTAAAGCAGGACTTTATTTACGTCATAATAACAATAAACAAATAAAGAGTAGGTATAGGACCTATCCTTTATATATAACTCTCGTGTCACAAGGTATGGTACTCCCGCAGTCACGGTCCTCTCCACGAGCCGAGCGTTCACGTCAGCGCCGAGGCCATTTTAGCCACCGCGCGCGAGCTGACCCAGTCGGGGGAAGAGGGACATCTCGGTCCCTCTGGCCACGATAATAATAGTTAAATCAGCTATTACAACACTCTCATATCGGGATGCATCTCTCCCATCTGCGGGAGTGAGAGGGGGGTCGGTCTCCCTTACGACCCCAAACCTAATCTCGTAGTCAGACGAGCGCTCACAGCAATCCGATGAAGCCGTATTGGGCCGGTCCTCGCTTCCACAGCATAAGTTCAGGTCCGGAAAAGAAAATGTTGGTTACCGTACTCCCCCATAATCAAATTTGATATGCATTTTCAGTTGGTCTGAGAATGGACTACTATCTATTTTTCATACCCTAAGTGGTAAGGGTTGTTCACCCAGCCGGCCAAAACAACGTTTGCCAGGTCAGCTAGTACTTAATATAAACTGAAGTCCCCAAAAGCTGTTTGTCTGTTTGTAAGATCTCATAAAGAGGCAGTTTCATACTGTATTGCAGCGGAATTGGGCCGGCACGACCAGCGAGCTATCTCTCACTCACATGATACCGCCGTAAAGTGACAGCGTCGCCGTCGCGATTCTTGCGGTTAGTGAGCAGCCGGCAGCCCATCGGAGGGGCGTTCAAAATGAGGACAACGCATTTATTTAATTAGTATGCGGATTATCAAAATGCCCCCCCCCCCCAAATGTGATCGATTTTCACAAAAAAAAATTCATCCAGTTTTCACCCATAGACAGAGGTATCGCCTAGGATCGTATTGGTATACAATTTATTCACGGGAGAAGCCGGGGCGGATCGCAAGATAATATTAAATGGGAGGTTGTCTATATGGTTTGACGGGTTTAAAATTTTTGATGTGAAGTCGCGAATACTTAAGGGCTATTTTCACATTGTTTGTTTCACGTACATAAATATGACACAATTATTTGCGTAAAGGCACTTAGGTACAGTGTTAAATTAGAGAAAAACCTTCTGGTAAGATTACCTGGTTACCTTATGTGATTTTCAAGATTCTATCTATTGATGGACTTGGCTACCGGCTAATAGAATTTTGCCGTAAGTTCCATGCGAAATATTCTACCAATAGGCACATCCATGGAAAGATGGAATATAAAAAAACGGCCCCTGTTAGTCACATCGTTTCAACGGATCCAACCTTAGCCATACAGGCTGTTGAAGCCATGATAACGAAAACTTGACATAGTTACATGTGTGTACAGCATAAGTAAGTGTCAAGTGTAAAAAAAAAAACTATTTGTAGAATCACATCAGCGCCTCAGAGATGCATTTCAAAGTCTACCTGGACAATGGAAAGGTGAACCAATCGTTTCACTGCTATGTCCGTTAACTAATCTGATAGCACTGACCTCGTAAAACATTTTTGGGATTTAAATTTGCTTTCAATAATATTGATCGATTCAATTGGGATTGTGACGCTGCATCTGCTCAAACGATTTGACATTTGAATAAGCTTTTTTTTTCCTTCGCACGCTGTCGAGACCTCGGCGCGGACGCGTATGAATGGCTCATGGAGAGGAACACAACGGGGTTGGCTCGTGTTTCCCTTCACCCTCTGACGGACGGAAATTATTACAGTACCACCAACTTATCAGATGAGTAGAAACACTCGGAACTACAGATCTCATTAGTAACTAAAGTTGTACAACGACTACCGACGCTCATGAAAATCAACATTTTATCCCCCCCCCCCCCCCCCCCCCCCCCCCCCNNNCCCCCCCCAATGGGCCTCCAGCTACTCACAAACCATACTAAACGCGACAGCTACGCTGTCGCTTTACGGCGGTATCAAGTAAGCGAGAGGTACCTCCCCGTTCGAGCCGGCCCAATTCCGTTGCATTGGAGGACGTAGTGTCATGCACCATACATGGCCCTCCTCCTCCTATGTGGCATGGCGCTACCTCTTTCAGAGGACGTAGGTCTCAATCTAAATAGGATCCGTTAGATTCAGGTAGAGTAGATATAAGAGCTGCCAGATCGTATAATTGAATATAATTTTTGTATAATTCAGATAACCTGTGTATTCTATTTGTATAACAGATCGCCTAGTATAATTGAATACAATACTGAAAATGTAAATATAAATTATACTGCGATTTCTTTATTTACCGCCGATAATATTCATCTAAAAATAATAATTATAAGCAGAAGTTGTCAGTAAAAATAATCAATAGAAATATATGTGCTTTTACGTTAATTATCACACTACAAAGAAATTACTAATGGTTTTATATTTTATTTTATTTTCTTACGTTTGTATAATAAGGTTGATTTTGTATCATTTTAGACACCAGCGGTTTAAAATTTCATTACCACTATTAGGTGTAGGCATATCTTCGTCCATGGTTCAAGCCTTGTCATGGCGATGGGGCTCAGTAGGCTGGGGTGAATCGAGACACCTTGGACGAAGCCATTTGAAACGAGGAGGGGGCTGCTCTTTGTACCCTTCTTATAAAACGAGAGGACTAAAGAGCAGGAGAAGGAGCCGCTCTTTGTACCCTTTGTACCCACTTTGTAAAAGGAGACAAGGGCAAGGGTTGAGGATGTGAAACTCGGGGTGAGTGTCACACACATTGCACTGTCTCAAGGTCGGTGAGGTTGACTTGTAGTGTGGGACAACTCCATCTGTGGAGGTGGCGTCGGTCCCTTTGAGGGCTCACTAGCCGTCGAAGTGCGCTGCTGATTTGTTATTTCGGGGCACCACACCAAAGGTGCCGCAATCCCCACACTGGACTCCACCCAGGGCCGGTGAAGGCGCGTAAATGCGTTTCCCAGCGTTGACAAAAGAAAGGCACATATTCGTCTCGGTATACTACATAGTCAAAAGTACCATGTGAAGCGCATTAGCTATTCCCGATGTCAATAAAAATAGTGGCGAATGGCATTCACTCATTAGTAAATTGATAAAGATAGGACATGCTCATTGTAATTTTAGTTGATTCAAATGGGTATTCGTAGACGATCATTTTCCTTATCAATCGCAACTAAACTTTTTTTTTTAGATGTAGTATTAGTGGGAAATGTTAAACTACCCGCGCGTCTCGTTCGACGCACAGCAAAAACTAGACGTAGTGCCACAGGCGCCCACATAAATTTAATCAATAATTTTTATCCAATAAAAGACGCCATGACGTCGGGTGTGATGGAATGATAGCCCGCTCACCATCATTATAAACGTGTTTGTGACAATTCGAAAGCTTGAATGTAAGCTCACAGAATGACATAAACCTATAACATATAATTATTTTTGTTACAAAAGGAACGTTACACTGTAGAATTACATAAATAAACCTTCTTGTTTTGTTTAAAGGAATGTCGTTTGTACATACAGAGAAAGGAATAAGTGCAATGAGCCTCGACGGGAACCGCCTTTTTTGTAGGACGTATCCTTCGACAATCCGGTTAACATTTGATCCGCCGCAATATAAAATGGACCTGTCTTTGGAAACGGCTAGCTGTAATGTAATAAGTCGATGTACACAATCCGACTGGGGCAATTATATAAAACCTAATGTGACAGAGAGCGTTTAGGAAAATAGAGCATATTTTTATTGTATAGTAGGCACATTATTGAAATTTCGCTCCGGGTCCTATTAAACATGATGCCCTTTCTTCGTTATGTATTAGCGATATCATATCAGTCACCCGGCAAATTTGCCACACTTGGCTAAATACCAAAAACATTATACATTTCAATTGGAGTGTTAGTGTTTACCATCTGCCGTCTAATGGCTACGGATGTCAAGACATGTCATATTTTCGTGTCACTTTCACTGGCACCGCTAATAGTCTGGCGCACGTCTGTCCTCGGCGTTACACAACACTTAGCGGGTTTAATGTCTGTTAGTGTGTCTGTGTTAATGAGACGCCTGTTTATATACAAAACTGTTGCCACTTGCGTCGCAAGGTGATCTGATGAAACGTCATTAGCTTATACGTGTCAGAAAGCCCATTTTGGAGGATACCATTGCAGCCGAATTGAGCCGAGGCACCTCTCGGTGACAAGGCTACGTAATCGCATTTCGTGCGGTTTGTGAAATTCCGGACCATTGAAGGATTGAAACAAGTCTTCGTAATCTGTATATGGATGTGCATTCACAAGATGTCCCCGATTCCTCTTTTTTATAGAATAGGGGTTGCCCCCTACTACAACAATCTACTACAAACAGTCGGGGCCTTTTGACGACTACCGACGCTCATGAACATCCCACCCCTAAAGGGCCACCGGCTACTCATAAACCACACGAAATGCGACATTGAAGATGTCACTTTAAGGCGGTATTATGTGAGTGAGTGGTACCTCCCCGGAATCGCCGGCCCAGTTCCGTTGCATAGGAGTGCAACGTGCCATGCACTATGCATGGCACTGCATCCTCCTTCCGTTGTTTGTACTTTTATAGATACTATACAAATGTAGTGATCGCAAAGCCTGCAAGGACTATAAAAATCTAAAAGTACACATTTGGAGTAAATAAATATATAAATATTACTATGAAGTAACTATGTCGACAATGCTAAAATATTCAAAAATCCGGTAGAATTTCGGAAGCCACAGTTGACCTGACCAATGATTAATTACTTAATCAATTAAAAGACACAATAACTAAATAAGCCGCGAAAGGATTCCGTTAGTTTTCTTATGATCGAAAAGTCCTTACAATGGCCATGGGCGGCCGGCCATCATTGAGACGCTGATCCGTAGGGACATCCACAAGGCCTCGCTTGAACTGTCAACCTTTCATCTATGATCATTTGAACAGAAGCCACTCCTGTCCGTTATAGGTAACCCTTATGAGGGCCGGCACCTCGCACACCCCAACGGTCAAGTCTGACTGTTTGTCTCGCAGATGCATTGCCCTCCCTTCCCCCCCCCTCTTATGGGCTACCATTCACAAATCGCACGAAACGCAACAGCTCCATCCAACTTTAGCTCAAAACTACCTTTGCCAGGACAATGCAATTATACCCAACCTCATCGCGAAATTTGTGAGCCTAAATAGGGAGGTGCTATTGTCTAAAGGTATACCTGTACAGTCACTACCATATGTAACGTGACGTAGGTACGTCAGCAATTGTGTCTGTCTTTTTGGCACGTAAACGCTTCTGCGTATACC
This sequence comes from Eumaeus atala, assembly GCA_017140195.1. NCBI lineage: Eukaryota > Metazoa > Arthropoda > Insecta > Lepidoptera > Lycaenidae > Eumaeus > Eumaeus atala. Next base: position 216,321 of record JAFELO010001509.1, read on the forward strand.
GATCGAATACTAAATAGGATTCAATGTTTATGTGATATTCTCGACACTCGAAAGCAAGAGATAGAGCCATGCTGTGAAATTGGAACGGCCCGTCCGAGGAGGTTTTCGCTCACTCGGCACCTCCGTAAATTGATATCTTCTATGTCGGGTTTCGTGTGGTTTGTGAGGGGCCGGTGCCCCATTAGAGTGGAGGAGGGTAACGCATAGGCAAAGTAATAATGCAGATGTTCGATACATCGGCAGTTGTAAAACTGTATCGATTGTTCGTTTGTCCTCATACACTATCTATAACACACACTATCGAACAGCCCGATCGAGTAGCGACTAATACCAATATGATTTATCGCCACAGTACCGTACCACCCTTCAGAGGGTGAAGTGGCCAAGTCTTGCTCCTGTCCAAATGCCGATTATTCACGTTACCGCCGAGGCTATTTCATCAGAGTCGGCGGATGAGGTACCTCGCCGCCTCCCTGGCCATGGTATTTAATTATAGCTAAATTAGCTATTGTAAGCATTCTCCTACCGGGATGCATCTCTCCCATCTGTGGAAAAGTTTTGTCCCCCATTTCGATCCCAAACCTGGTTATCGCACTCAGTAGAGTAAAGCTTTGTTGCTATTTGAGCACTACAGGCGTTTGTCAATTTATACTAGCACATTCACTTATATAAAATGTTGGAAGTGTTATAAGTTAACATTTACGATGTAACTTCTAACCGCTCACTATTTCCTAATCTCTAGATAGTCTAAGCAAAGCATTGTACTTATTACCTACATAACAACTATAATAATGTTTACTGCGACTGTACCGTCCTGCACGAGACACCTTCCCAACTGTGATTAATATCGTAACTTGCAATTGGGCAATCCAAACGAATGGCCCACTTGGGGTGAGTGTTTTGTTGACGGACGAGCAGAAACTCCGCTGGGGTTAATGGGCAGAAAGGCCTGTCTTGTAGCTCCCGAGTCCCACATATCCTCCAGGTTATACCCAACCGAAATGCATTCAGAAAAAGGTAGGAAGAACAATGATGTTTGTACATTATTTTATCGGATAATGTCTTCATGTAGTGATAAACCTTAAAACCTCAAAAATCGGAACCCCTATATATAATATTTCATCATGGATGTCCGTCCGTCCATGTATCACGGACGTTTTACCCGAAGATTATTGATCTTTGAAATTTGGAAGGTTGTTTGTTAGGCTGTATTTTGTGAACCGCCACAATATGATGCTATCAATATTTGAAAAATAAAATTATGACAACATTCCCGGCCGGCTGGCTCACTTGGTATCGTGGTGGTTGCACTGCGTATTACGCCAGAGGTCGCGGTCGTAGACATGGGGAATAATCTGGTGGATATAGTATGTGAGATCGTTACGAAAACGAGGACAAGAAAATATACAATAAGAAGTGTACATAGAAAGAGAGACAGAGTTACCTTTTTGTTTACTGTACTGGCGAGTGAAAGAGCTGCGAAAAGGTGTGCATTTTTAATCTCTTCTCTTCACATAGCCATTGCATGAAATAAAGTTAAGTTTTACTTCAGTTACAGTATTGATGTCACTTCAATATTTTCTTTTATTGATCTTCTCTTAGTAACTCAAAAATAATCACAGAGTGCGTTGAAAGTACGTCTACGCGAGCCAATGTTCTAATACATAGAAAGGTTTCATCATCGGACCTTTCACGGCATTAACGGGAATCTTACAGACGTTTACAACATTATGTAACAATAAAACTTGCTCTCACGCAACCTCGGAGACTGGCTCGTAGTCCGGAAATCGAATGATTGTGGGATTATTCATTTGGAGTGGAAAGATGTCGCACGTGAGGGAATTTAACATAAATTCGACAGCCTTGGGGTCAAATAAGGAAACATCTGTGCTGTATCTAATCTAGGTTGGATGCTTGTGTTATTACGCGGCAGTGCCATGCTGTATTGCGGACGAATTTGCCCTATGGGGGATATACCTCTCGCTCGAAAGATACTACCAAAAAAATTACGAATATATCCCGTTAGTCCCGATGTGGAGAATAAGTACAGCGCATTACCGTATGCATGCTACTTAATAAATAAGTAATAAAATTAGAAATTGTTTGACTTCGTGTTTATCCAAAGTTTATTCAGATCCAGAGGACGAGTAGAAGTCCGTAGGATACGTTATATCCAATAGATCCTATCGGGACGACTGAACCCACTGAAGGCATCACGGTCACTGCCAGTGCTAGTAATGACCCCTTTTCTTGAACCCCTTACCTTGCCGGATATCTGTCTGAGAGAGTGACCTGTCAGTGGCAGATCTGGGACATTCTACAACGGCTCGAAAAGATTTTCTACTCTTTTGCTGAGTCCAAGATATTAGACATACAGGGGTGTTTGGAGGGTGAAAAAAATGAAGCAATTTTATATCTCCGAGAAACGAAATAAACCTAGACAATATACAATTTACCCGAGAGATGTGATGGCTTTTTTTCTTTTTCTTAGAAGCTACAACACATGTGCCTAGTCTCATTATGTGTAACATCCTTAAGCGATCGTAGCGTCGATGTTAATCAAGTCATGAAGGCTCGATTTGGATCTCAGACTAGTAGTAGTGTCATCTCGTACACTTAGTTTATTCAGAAATAAGTTTATGCTGCAAAGTACTACTACTTTTTTAAATCTTTATTTAAATGCATCGTAAAGATTTAGTCAGCCAACTTTATTTACTTAACATTGATTTACAAAAATACAGGATACACGATTTCATACTGACTGAGGCACTCGATTGTACATAAACATATTTTTAGCTATAATGTATAGCATATATAGTAAAGATATGCACAAGTTGTTTTTACAAAGTGCATAATTTGACATCAGCACATGTTTTATATGGACGGTGTTGATACGCCTCACTGTATATCTTGGTATTTTTCTAAACCATTGCTTCTTAACATCAATTCAAACAGATGTCACGAAGGTAATAGTATAGTCATAACATTAATTTTATCCAAATTGTGGTAACAAAATCGGTATAAACTGACTTCTCGTTTGTTATTATTACTAAAGTAGAGTCAGACATATGATGTCGGAGCATTTCAATTAGGTTTCAATGATGGAGGGAAGCGGGCAATCCCAAATGGTTTTTGTGGTCTGTCCTCGTTTTCAGGTTCGTTGCCTCCGGCGTCTAACTGGACAGTTTTTTATTGAGCGTCCAATATCTTGTGTACCCGCGTCTCGGCGGCTTTTTTTCCATGCATTAGATGCGCCGTGTGTATAACGACATTTTTTTTTTCAACACGATTCGTATCGGTCTACGTTAACTGTTACTTCACGTGTTGTGTTAGTTGCGTGCTTCAAATTGTATGTGTCAGCGACACGTGGCTGGGGTTTACTCCCTAGGAATCATTCTGAAGTGAAAGGTTATAAGAGCGCGATGAAACACGCGCGTTACGGAGAGCGTGAAATGTTTCACGCCATTTTATTCCTTACAGTTTTTGACGTGGAAGCGTCTTATGAATTGATAACGGTAGCTTCATGCACAAAAAAGTATGACGTAATAGTAACCTGTGATAGTAATGTTCCGAATGGGCAAAACAGGCGAGAACAACAAGTCGTCTCTTTTACTCCATGGTACGTTCACAGATCAATTAGAGAACAGTTATCATGTAAAATTATATCATCCTTAAGCCGAATTACAGTCAACCAGATTATTTCCATACCCTAAATCCTCGATTAACTAGTCGACATTTCGGCGACATGTTGCGCGACATTTGCGCGACATTCGTGCGACATTATCATCATCATCATCCACAATTCACATCAGTTGTGATGGAGATGTCTATAGTATTGTTAAGTGTCGCTTACATAAGTTCGAAAATATTTATCACAAAGGGAACATACAATATGCTTGGATAGCAGTCTGCGAATGTGTAATGGCTCATTCCAAAACTTTCCTAGAAAGACACCAACCGATTTTGCAGAACGGAATAAGAAACCGGAAAATGAACCGAAATGGAATTATGTAAAAGAAGGAAATCAATCAGATCAAAACTTTATCGAGCATTAAACGTTCAGCAATAGTCGATGTGCGTAATACCTACTTACGTCGACTCGCTACCGGAGTCGGGTTACTTTAATGCGCGCGTTTTTTTACGGTTAAAATGGAAACTTTACAGTTTCCTTATAGCTGCAAGATGTCCAGTACAGCTTCATTGGCCGTCGGGCGACGGTCTAGGTGTGCTTTGTTGCTGCTTGGACAAACCCCCTCTTCTCCATGCCTGCTGATGGATGATTCCAATAAACAACTCTTTATGCTCAAATGTGCATATTTTATTAGTACCAAGGCATATTTACGTAGAACATTATCTTGATCTCCTGTTACTCGCATCCATCCCGGACCGGCTACTGCACGGAGATCGGTCGTCTGGGCGTTCATTCAAAGAGGCCTATGTCCAGCAGTGGACCGACAACTAGTAAACAGGAAAATATACGCAGTTCTGCTTAAGACAGGTATGAAGTTGTAAATATACTAATTATAGTACTAATAAAATATACTTAGGGTTTGGGTTGTACACTAGTGCAGTCTAATTCGTGTACTAGTTCAGTAGTAATGGGGAGGGTAAAGGCGATCTTTTCAATGACAGACCATCTAAAGTATTTGATCGATTTACATGGCGATTGTAGTCATCACTATCTAAATAAAAGTGAAGGAACACATTAATTTAGGCAAGCGATAAGCTAGCGAATACATATATTTATATAATCACCCCCCCCCCCCCCAAGGGTAAAAATAAAGTTAAAAAAAATATTTTTTTTGGGGGTAGTATGGCCTTCCCTATAGTATGGGGTATCGTTGCATGGGTCTATTAAAGACATTGTGGGCGTGGGAAGATCGTTTCCGGGTTAAGTTAACCATTCGTGATTTATTAAGCTACAAAGTGCGAATTTTTGTTATAGTCAAGTCCCAAAAAAAGTTGGTGGGGTTGTACTGTAGTGAGGGACAACCCCATCTGTGGAGTCGGTCCCTTAGGGTGCTAACTAGCCGTCGAGGTGTCCCGAGGCCCAAGGCCCAAGTTAAAATCTATTTATTTATTTTTTATTTAAAAAAAATAAATGATTTTTTGCTCTATTTCTGTCACATCCGTACAAAACTGTGGAGGACTGGTAGTATACCTTGAGAAGAAATTGAGAGATGCCCCTTAATCGATCATCGCCGCCATCACTCCGAGGACATAGGCTTTCCTAAAAGGCATTGAGCCTCGCTCACAAGCTACTTTCATCAATTCCAGATACACAAAACAAGCGCCAAGAGTGGCAATAGGCCCAGGTCATGATGGCTCAACGACCCCTTCTAATCCGCGATATTGCAAGGACGACTTTAGGTGCCTCGCGTGAGCTTCCCCCCTCGTTATATAGGGGGGCGTCCTTTCAGACAAGATAATTACTTTAGCTAACCTTAAATATGAACGAACGCATCGTACAAATTTACTCTCATCATTTTTCCCTAACGCGCCAAAAGAAATGTAAAAAAAATAGAACAGTTGCGCGTAGACAAATGAAAAAATAATAATTGTTCGATGACTACCCTCGACAAAATGCTGCTAAACATTAGCTGTAACCTACGACATAGCTGCTAGAGAATTAAAAAAAATCGTACTTCGTGATAACCAGTGACATCCGGTTGTATCAGCACGTGTATGATCTGCCTCCGCTGGAATGTATGTTGTTACATGCGTGTTGCATGCACACAACATTCGCCAAACTCGTTCGCTGCGACGTGGCCGGCGCTCGGCGAAACGTACACGACCCTCGAATATTTTAATATACACTTAATTAAAATGCTTGTATGTTTGTTGTAAATTAATTACGAAGTTAAAATGCTTTGAAGAATTGGGTTTTTGGGTTGTCCACCAGCGCTACAGTCTACAGACAGTCTGTTTAATGTTTAATACGTCCACAAATATTATTATTATTATTATCGTCTTCATACTCTGGGCCACGGTCATTTTTTTTGGACGTTGTTCTGTCGTAAATTAAGTTTGTTGTCATCGTAGGTAGCGTGTAATGTTTACGAGGCTGAAATTGTTTCATTTTTGCCATATCATGTGTAACATCTACTGCTAGTAATATTATAATATTCAACTAACAATTTAAATAACAACAACAACCACATAACCGCGAATCGAATCATACTCGTGAATGAAATAGCGGTTCACTGCTAGTTGTGATGACGTATAGAGTCGGAAAAGTCGTGATATCCTACAAAGCATGAAGTCATGTGTGTTTTGGCGTACAGACAACAGGGCGCATCAAGTTGGTATATTCTATGATAATTACCATAATTATGTAGCCTTGTGTGCGGTCGTGCGGCAGAGGGCCTAGGAGGCGCTCACGCGAACGTGTAAAAAAATTATGATCTCAGTGTTTACGTGTTAGATAATAAATTTTATAGTAAGCTAACGACTCGCCCTGGCTTCGCATGGATAGCGATTGTCTATTCACTTGATGTCTTGACAACCAACCGGCTGAGTTAGTAACATGACGGTTAATCTACGAGTTTCGTCAGAGGTGGTGGGTTCAAATCCCGCCAAGGTCATGGACCAAGAAATGGTTATGAATATGTATTTATGTAATATATTTTAGTGTCATATATAACATTTCTTGTTGACGCGTTGACGCTGAACAAGTTGACGCGGGGAAACGCATTTACGCGCCTTCACCGGCCCTGGTTGGGGTCCAGTGGTGTGTGGGACTCGCGGCACATGATAGTGCCGAATGCCCACAAAGCCACCGCAAGCACCATCAGTGCCGCCCTTGCTGAGGTGCCCCAGAATACAATCATCAGGGCACCTCGACGGCTAGTCGGCCCCCTAAGGGACCAACTCCACCTCCGCAGCTGGCGTTGCCCAGCACTACAGGACAACTTCTCCGACTTTGGGACAGTGCAATGGGGTGAGGTGCCCATTCTCGTCCCTCGCCCCGTGTACAAAAGCGCCACCTCCTGTTGCTCTTAGGTCCCCTCTTCTTATAAGAGGGGTGTAAAGATCCCCCTCGGTTCAATTGGCTTCGCCTGGGCTCACCCCAGGCTACTAACGCCCACCGCCACGACAAGGCTTGAACCATGGTGGAGACCGTTGTCCAGTGCCTGTAAAACAAGTCCTTAAGGTACTTACCACAAGGCTGCCTAGCTTAAGTGGTGTGATACGTCCACAATTATTATTATTATTATTATTATTATTATCGTCTTCAGACCCTGGGCCACAGTCATTTACCCTTTCTAGACTCCTCCCGTCGAGACCGTAATGAAAGTTTTCCGGCCAATGAATCACTTGTTTTTTATTGTAGCTGGCAACTACATTTTTAAATGTATTTCACAAAAACTTCATAAAGAAGAAAAAGTATAAAAAACGGAGATTTGTTTCTGATATCTATGATGAAAAAAACATAACGAACCATCCTACTAATATTATAAAAGTGAAAGTTCGTACGAGTATGTATGTAAGATTTTCATGTAAAAACAACTAAACTAAAAGGCAAACTTCATTGGGTTTGGATGAAATTTGCCACAGATTGAGATTACAATCTGGAATTTCATAATTGGGATAGATTTAGCGGATTAAAGCGCGAGGTACAGCTAGTTAAAATTAAATCACACACATTTTACTGTATAGCAGGTAACGTTGAATTGTGTCCACAAGCTCTTATCCAGAAGGCACACCTTTTTCATCCCACGTGCTCACTGTATTCTGTTCAATAGAAAGAGGAATATAGTCCGTGTTATGTTCTGTCTCATGTTTAGATGCTGGTAGAAGATTGAAGAATAATTCACATGTGGAGGTACTAATGTAGATACGTACATAAAAAATTATACTGCCTTGTCGTAAAGCCACGTATTCATTAGACAACATTTGTTTAGAAACTGTTTATCATAACAAATATGAACATGCTTATAAAAATGTTTAGAATAATGTTTCTGAAACATGACCATCCACACTTGTCAGACGTTGCTAGACTGTCGTCTTAGGAGGTAGTACACTATGATGTTTATAAACACATACCTGCTATGTTGAATTTATCAGAAAATTACAATGATCTCTTATCCATCGATCATTCGTACCGGTGTGCGTGGGCTTCGTAAAAATTCTAAAGAAGCATTTTGAAAATCGTAGATGAAACCCGAGGTTTTAGTACAAGTTATATATCTAATTAGAATGTAGCTTTCAGAAAGCCCGTGAGACTCCTTAGGATGTTATAAAAGGCGTATTGGTGTCACTATTTCATTATATAATATGGCGTTTAAATATGAAATTATGTTCATAATTCTTTTATTATACGCAAAATTGTATTATTGCTAATTGTATACTTTAACATTAAGTAATGAGTGGAATCTGGGCACCAGAGGTCATGTTTCGTGGATGACCTTCAATTCGACATGACCAATGGAAATGGCTATGCATATTCATGCGTAAAATAGGAAGCGATTTCTGAATGGACCCTGAAGAACCAATGCCACCATTTATATTTAATGTTTGTGAAAAATTAAAATTTTTATAGCATTCGTCACGAATTTTTCGAGAAGGAAAAATTTAAATAATTAATAATAATTAATTAACAAGATGTCCTAAATCTGGTTTTTTCTTTAAAAAAACCATGACATATTATAAATGTTAAGTAAAGTATTTGTATTATTTCATATTTAACAATATTTCCCAAGGGAAATATTTCAAGAAATAGGCCTATGATAATGTATCTAACATATTGTAAAATAATTTATTAGGTATTTGAAGGTTTCCGTAGCAGCAAACCAAAAACATTTACTTAAAAAACCATATAGATTTTGTTCAAACTAATCTTCTTTCGAAGTTGTAATTCAATTCTATATTCCCACTTTTTCATAATTTTATATAGCCCTCCCCTCGGTAGTTATAGTAACAGACACACAAGCACACACACACACACACACACGTTTTATCACTTTATATGTCTTAAAATACTAGCATAATCTCTCTCAAAGTATTAGCATAATCAATATATAATTTAGAAAGCGCCTGTTCAATGATACCCCACATGGCTACGATCTCTAGTCCTTTTTGGCCGCGTTTTCGTAATGCTCTCGTCACGCATCCACCAGCTTACTTTCCAAGTCAAGCGTGTGTAAAGAAGTTTTACTCTCATGTGAAAATATCTTAAGAGAATGCATAAGAAATAAGCAGTACACACTAGAATCTATATTTTTTACTACTTCGTTCGCTAGCATGATTATTAATAGTAAAGACGCTATAAGTAAAATCCTATTATGAATTTTGGAATTTTAAATTTCGAGTCGCACTCAACTCTTAAGTCATATTAGTATCTTTTAATATCGAAAGAACATCCTGGAATCCACTTTATTTCCGAATTGTGCGCCTAATTTCTCTCCAATCGTGTCCTATCGCAGTTTCTTCAGATTGGGATGTAGGGAATTGAGAGTACTCAGCACAGTCTGACACACATAAATTATTTATATTACGTAGCCTATACAGAGACCGCCGCGTTGTGGCCAAAATTCCACAGGATGCTAAGTTCAAGATGCCCTTGGTCAAAATAGACGCAAAGTGTTTCAGGTCATTGGTGGTCATAGAATAAAAACATAGAAGGTCATTTCGAAATATTTGCAAATTCTGAACTGTGCAAAACTTGGTGAAAATAAGTCAAGCCTTAATATAATTTGTTCAGAGAAAATCTCCAGACCGGAACAAATCCCTCGGAATGTATTATTAAGTTTTGCCAGCACTCGTGTCAGGGTGAGATTCTACATTTTCCACCTGAGGCACTTTGATGAATTTCATAAAAATTCTTTTGGCATTTCCGTTTCCATTCTCTTCTCAAATTAGTTTTTGAAAAGCGTCTTCAAAGCTGGCACATAATTTGGCTTATACTGTTAAGTAGGCGTAGTAACTTATTTTCTCAATAACTTTTGTAAAGAACCTCTAGAAATGGACCTCCGTGCGGTGCGGTTAGTGAGTAGCCGGTGGCCTATTGGAGCGGAAGAGGAAAAGAGGGCAACGAATCTTCATGATAATAACACGGATTACAATAAAAATACTTTTACGGATTTGATCGCGGTTTATTTAATTATTCAACTAACACGACGTCAGGAGCTTTACAGCAACCACGATCACGGGTGGACTGAGATGACAGATGTCATGATGTACCAAGTCTTTAAAAGTACCCCAAGAATTATAATTTTAGTTGTTCCGATTAACGCTAACAGTACTTATTATATCTTGCTGTCTTGAGGCGTTATGTTTACTTTTTAATTTGAATATGTTTAACACTGGGTCCCAAACCCAAGATACTGATCATAGTTTGCCCCGACTGTAAGCCGCGACAGTGCCCACTCTCCTCTACTACATTATAGCATAAAAAAAAGATCTTGTAAATTTAGTATGTTTCTGTGTAATTATGACAGGTAATTACGTTATTTTTCGTGGACACACTATCGTGACGGTGATTTCGGTTTCCAGGCAGATAACAAATAAGGCTGTTAGAGCGGAGGCGCATCAGATTTATTATTAAAATAAAAATATATTTACTCGTGCGTGTAATGCACAATAATATAGAGAAATAAAAAAGTATACAATTAAAATTAAAAAAGAAACAACAATGAAAATAAACCCAACTTGTTGTTATGTTTATCACAAATTATTTTAGGCAGCAGTATACCCCACAAGAAGGACCTCATTTTAAGTTAAGAGCAATCCTAACACTGATTTTTAGGCCTATTTTGCCTATAGAATAGCGGGCAAACGAGAAATCGGAGCCTACTTACGACTACAGACGCCTATGAACATCCACATAATTACTATACCGATGCGTTTCCCTCCTCCCGCCCACCCATGGGCCACCGGATACTCGCAAACCGCACGAAACGCGTCACTGAAAATGTCACTTTGCGGCGGTATTATGTGAGCGAGAGGTACCTCCCCGGTCGTGCCGGTCCAATTCCGTTGCACAGGAGGAAGTAATGTCATGCACAATGCATGGCGCTACCTCCTCCTATGCAGCATGGCACTACCTCTACCTAATTTGGCGAGATTTCAATAATTGGGAATTGTAAGAAATAGAACCAGTACCACAAGTCTCTCCTCTGAAAGTCCCGGTTAGCCTATAATACTATACATTTCAGCTTTACATTTTTGTTGGAAATAATATTATATAAAATTTATACAAACAACAGTATAATTTATGAATACCGTATCTGCTGAAATGTAAGCAGATCAAGTGAGTGTCCGTTGCCTAATACGGGGATTAAAGGGGGCAACGTGTATGCATAACTATTATGCCTCGATAGTTATTACAGGTCTGCCCGTTTTTTGAAAAAGATAATTCAAATCGTACACTGAAACCTTCCTCGGGACCGTCTCTATCCACTGGTGAAAACCGTATGAAAATCCGTTCAATAGAATTTGAGAAAATCGATAACATACAGACAGACAACTTTTGAGGGCTTTGTTTTATAATATGCATACATAAATCATACCGTCGTTCGAAAAATTATCAATACCACCTTTATGGTACCTCTCCGGTAAGAAATAATGAATCATCCAAATACAGAATCGACAAAACGCGATACACAAAAACAGCCATAAGTTAACCTTCCATTTGGAGTTACCCGATACGGGAGACCGGTCTATAGAGGTTGGTGAATGGTTCCTTGAAATCTATGAGTAATAGTTAAAATCCGTGCTGGCCTCATCCAAATTTTATCATCGTGAATTTTAGGGTTCCATACGCAAACGGTAAAAACGGAACACCAATGCTAAGACGGTGCTGTATTGTTCAGTCCGTCTGATTGTTTGTTACCAGGCTGTATCGCATGAACCGTGACGTTTAGACAATTAAATTTTTTACAGGTGATATATTATAACAGCAAAATGGAAATACTAAGAGTTAGTAAATCATAATTATATCACTGATAAAAACCATTACAAACTTATGTGCGTTCTCTATCTCTCCTTCTACTGAAGATTTCTGTCGACGTTAGTCCAACTCTGAACATAGCCCTCTCCCAAGGCGCGCCAGTGAGCCCGACTTCTGTTCTCCTCATCCAGTAACCAGTGTGTACAGGCGCCCGGGCTATATGTACAGATACTTATACAAGCTGTAACATTCGTTCCTACCTCCCGTTGTTGCTGAACTCTCAGTATGCGATTTAGGAACGAAGTTCCTTACCTTGCGTTGCGAAGGAGGCTAGACGGAAAAAATTCAGACCAAAAAGTTGTCACGACACTTTCCGCAATAGTGTAGTAATCCGCGCGGCGCTTTCTCTTTTCTCTTTCACTTTCTCCTCTCTCACTCTCTCTCTCTCTCACTCTCATAGAAAGCAAGTCAATTATTTTGGTTACGACTTTCGAATTTACGAACAACGTATATCCGTTGACTAACGCCGAATCCAGACCAGGTTATAACATTTTTTTAACGCAGGGAAAATGCACCGACCAACCGGGCCCGGGTAGACCAGAAGAGTGTGTCGGACTCCGCTCATACTGTGCTGCTACCCGTAACCGTCGGCCGCAGCACGTACTGCACAGTCACTAAGTCCGCCCATGCACACAAGCATAAACACACCCAGACACGCATCCGCAGTAAAATGCCAATATGGCAAACCCACGGATAGCAGGTTTTAGTCGGTAGTAGCTATCGCTTCACGACCTGAGCCCGACACACACTTCAGGCCCCCTTGGGTCGGCTGGATGGTGCGTAAATGC
>JAFELO010001509.1:229790-308236 GCA_017140195.1 Eumaeus atala
TGCAACTAAACCACAATGCGGCAATGACACCTCTCACGCCCATTCGTATTATATTGAGATGACCTTCATAATGTATGCTTGTACAAGTATGCTTAAAGCGCTTTTACAGCCTTCTAGTTGACCACTTATACTAACCACTTTTCTAGCTGGAACATATTTACTTACGACATGGGAAAACGAAGCTTGTTGACATCACTCAAAGTACATATTTGCTCGTGTGGCTGGCGCATGTCGCGAGCAAATTTATCATTCATTCATCCTTCATCATCGTTGATTTTGGTAAGAGGTAGTATGCAGTAGAATGCAGCCGCATCGGATCGTATCCGGGGAAGTTTCTTTTCATATACCGCCGTAAAAAGATAGCTACGGTGTTATAAAAGATTGGGTCTTGAATTTCCGGTGGCCCCTTAATATGAGGGCAACACATCTACGTAACAATTACGTGAATGTTCGGACTTCGATAATTAACAAAATTCTCCTTGTTTGCTCCCTTATGCAGTTACAAAAAAAAACATTCAACTCGAAAGCACGGCTCCTGTCAACTCTGGAACATGATTTTCTGCTGGTTATGTTATGGAACTTGCTAGAGTGTCTTGTGTCTGTGGCTCACACCGTTTTATATCTATACTGGCTCTAAGAAGTGACAGTAATTCTGTCAGCTGTCTGTCTGTCTACGGCGCGATCACAGTAAAACCGCTGAACCGATTTTGATGAAATTTACCTACAACGCTCCACATTCGTATTTTGTATTTATATAACTTTGTATATCTTTTAACTGCAATACTTTCTTCATGTCCGAGCTAATTCCTAAGGTCTCACACATTGCGGTAATATTGATAAACTGTTTTCTAATCCGTAAATATAACAAAACAAAGTCTCCAGAAGTCTGTCCGTACATGATCGATTTTCTCAAAATCTACAAAAAGGAACTTCCTGCGGTTTTCACCAACGTATAGAGCGATTGCCGTTAAAGGTTTTAGTATATAATTTGTCCCCCTATATTAAAGGGCGGCGCCGGGAAAGACGTTACATTCAAACTAGATATTTTAAATTTATGATGTTAAATGAGTTTCGATTTCGCGACGTACGCAAAAAATGATGAGTTTCGATTTCGCGACGTACGCAGAATAAGTTATGTATTACCTGCGCTGGTCATATTTCCACTATTTACGATCTATGATTACACAATCAACTACGCCACAGCGTACGGGTGCCCTCATCTCCGGATCTATTTCAAGTGTTATGAATCAATGCGCACGGCAGTGCACGCGCCACGTGATAAGGAAATTGTATAATGCGACTTCTATTACGAGTGCTGCGACGGTAGTGTTAGGGCGCGGGTACATCAGAATAATATCTGTCGACTTACTGTTAATCTATACAGTGGTCTGTCTAGTACCACGTCAGCCTAGTCCTGTATTAAGTACCGTAAGAGCTTGGGTTTCAGGTTTTCGCAAATATATTTAAGTTTCTTATTATAGAAATGCATGTATTATAAACATCCATGACCTAGGCGAAACACCCTCAAGCATATCACGCGGATACACCGCCACCATACCAACGGAGCCAGCCAGGTCGTAAAAAAATTGTCTATTGTTTCTTTCAATCATTCCAACTGAGTCTTGTTCACCTCAGGTTTGGTTAAGTTTGGAATTGGTCCCTACCGTGTTTCACATGTTGTCACGGCTCAGTAACTCAATGTTAAGCTAAGACTCGTTTTGTACGGTTTTTGAGTAGCCGGTGGTTGTTGGGGTGGGAGGAGGGCAACGCATCGGCTTAGTAATTATATGGATGTTCATGGGGGACGGTAGTCGTAAAAAGGCTGCGATTTCTGGTTTCCCCCTATACTATATAAAAAAGACCGCGAGTAAAGCCAATGAAAGCGAGCCCTTTGAATCTCTCTTATAAGAAGCGAAGACTAAAGTGCAAAATGAGGAGGCGCTTTTGCGCGCGGGGCAAGTGGCTAAGACGAGCACCTCATCTCATTGCCCTGTCCCCAAGTAGGTGAGGCTGTTCTGTGGTGCGGGACAACCCGTCACTGCTAATGGCATCGGTCCTTTATGGGACTGACTACCGTCAAGGTGCTCTGATAACAGTTTCAAGGCATCACACCAAAGTCGGTGCTGGCACTTGCGGTGACTTTTGTGGGAATTCGTGTCGAGTGCCGCTAACCCCACAAGCACCGTGGAAAGCCTTCCGAGGTTGCCGAGCGATTTGATCGGGTTTCACCACTTCAAGAAGAAACATCACAGTCCAGAGACGACCATTGTGCTCGCAACTTTATAATATTAAGCCCATCACTTCCTTGCCTTCTATCGCCCTAGATTTAGCTCCATCAATTTTTTCTAAGCGAGCTTTGATTTGAGCTAAATGTACTTGTTAAGCGTTATTGCTATGTTGCAGTAAAGTCCGATCACTGCGTCCAGAAAAGACACTACGTCCGGGTAATGGGTAATTTAGTACCAGTAGCAGGTATAATCCTCATTTTTATTCTCATTTTGGACATTAACGGGCGGCCCATGAATAAAAATACCGGCCAAGAGCGTGTCGGATTAGTCCATGAATGGTTCCGTGGCATCAAACAAAAAAATCACCCATCTCTTATAAAGCTCATTATTGAATTCCATAATCCCAATATTTTTTTACAATTTTACTCTCGGCAGATCAGTCCCTGAGTTACATGTAATGAAATGCTACCCTAACTAATATTATTTTTAAAAATCATACGAAAGTAATTTGTAGCAGTTCATAAAATACACTTAATAACCTTCCAAATTTAAAAGACACAGTACCCACGATGTTCGTGTAAAACGTGTGTGACACACTGACGGACACACAGACATGACGAAACAATAAGATTTCCGTCTTTTTTCTATTCGTCTACGGAACCCTAAAAAGGTATACGACAAAAGGAGAAGATGCCATTTGGAAAATATGTAATATTGTGTAACATATTATAATGTGGATATCATTATCATCATAAGTGAGGATCGTGATTCATGGCATTCGGCCCTCTCTTGCCCACTCCCAGGACCCTTAAAATAAGGGTATACGCGTATCATAAACATAACGCGTACGATATTATACTGAGCCAAGTTTTGGGTTATTCCTGGTCTTTTAGACCAGTAACATACCCTTAACAATATCTTTGCAATATATAACTACATATGCCCTTAACAATATCTTTGCAATATATAACCCAGATGCCCTTAACTATATCCTTGCAATATATAACTACATATGCCTTAAACAATATCTTTGCAATATATAACTACATATGCCCTTAACAATATCTTTGCAATATATAACTACATATGCCCTAAACAATATCTTTGCAATATATAACTACATATGCCCTAAACAATATCTGTGTTGGATTACATGAATTGAAATGCAAAAATCAGCTCCTTATTATAGTTGTCAATGTTACTTGAGTACGATTTTATATCCATGCGATTTTCTAACATCTGTTGTATTCATTACTGTTCCTAGTGGTTCCTAGTGTAATTGTGTTATAGTAAAACGAGTGAAAAGTAAAGTGCATTTTGAATTAAGATCATAAACCCAACAATCACCTCCACTTTCGCAGCTATATAACCTACCTTACACAGATGATATTTGTTCTAAATTTAGCAGTTGACTGATGAATACACTCATTTTATATCCCAACCCGCACTTCAATGTCAAGGAAAAACTAATTTGAGGATATCTGCATGAATTATCCTGAACTCGACGACAATGTATGTTTTTCTATGAACAAATTACATAAACATCCGCCGCTGAGTCGTTTCCTATTTTTACCGCTTCGCTAGTTATTGTGTTTTCACAGCCTCAGTAAATTTATTAAATTGTCTATTGTTTTATGGAAGGTTGCTGGAAGAAAAGTAGAATTGATGTTCGTTTGATCATCCTTTTCAGAATTCTGTACCCAAAAGTCCCGGTTCGGACCGTTTTTTTATGGTATAGTGGGACAAACGAGAAATCGGAGCCTTAACGGAGTAGTTGTTGACAGGCACCGATTTCTCGTTTGACCCCCTACACTATTAAAAAAAGCCAAGTTGTCAGTCGTATTTGCTTATGTGCTTTCAAATTAGAGAGATGATAGATTTATTTGTTAGATTGTAGGAGATTATTTCGGAATGAAATGTGCGAAGTCTGTAAAGATTATCAAAGATGATTAAAAATACGTAAGTTTGTAATAATCAATTCGAATGTTGTATGTATGTTTGATGATCTTGCACGCAAGAACTACGAAATGGATGTTGTTGAAATTTGGCACATATACTATAGATTATAATCTGGAATGCTACTTATTCCGTGAAAAAGATGGTTCTCTTGAGATAGGTTTAACGTGATCTAAACCGCAGGGCACATATAGTTCGATAGTAAAATTCACATTTCTCATACTAAAAGCTTTCAACTAGAATGTAGTTTTAATTAAAAAGAGGTAATGCCAAGCTGCAATGTAGCTGAATGGGGCCGGTACTTACATGGTGGAAACTTACGCTCACATAATAATAATAATAATGTCGTCCTAGCCGAATTTCGGCTACAGCTGCCATCTCTACAGAGAAGAGCCATCTGCGCGGGACATATTATAAGTGCACAAGTGTTTGCGCAGACACAAGTGCACTCCCTATTCCTTCATTCTTCTACTCCGCTGGGACGGCAATCCGAGACGACCGGAGAGAAATCAGGCGCAGGACAGACGGCTTAACGTGTTTTACGGGGTGTAGTACCGCCAATGTATCCGGACAGTTGTTAGAATTTGAAAAATCACCCCCCCCCCCCCTCTCTATATATTATAAAGCAAGTCTGCGTAAGGAACTGCAACATTCTATGAGTGACGGTAATCAATAAAATACCACTTGTCCCGAAAAACTATAGAAAAAATAGATACCTACCATAATTCTAGACTGCCACTATTCCGGTTGGTGTGACGAACGTTCATTCAAGTGTGTACAGAATGTGAAACCACTTGTAAACAGATGTTTATATAACGTGACCCCTATGTTCAGAAGACAGAGTGCATAATGACGCGTCTTAGAAGTAAGCCAGACTGGTGTTTCTTGCTAATATTAGACGGGACAAAAAATATATGCGTCGGGTTGTAGTTGCCCTTCCCAATCCTCGTCCCGGCCGTGCGACTCGCTTCCCAAGTCCGACATAACACCATGCAGCAGGCGCGTATAACGATAGTCCACCGCGCGCCGCCATCTGTAGCGCCCGTGTCGCAGAGCGGCCATTTTTAAATCTCGCAACGAACAAGTGCATAAACATTGCAACTTTACAGTATATTTTTGGACAGTGATACCGTTTATAAACCTGTAATCCGATATCAGTGCGCGTCCTGGACGACGCTACTTGTTAGTGTGTGTGAACATCTGTGGAAAAAATATACTTATACATAGCAATCCGGTAAGTGTTTAAACGTCTTATGTTATTAATCACAGTTTAAATATTTTCAACCCCACAATAGAAAGGTGCGTGCAAAACTGTTATTCAAACGCATTGTAACAATTAGATGCTTAACGAGTTATGTTAATTAAATCGATGTTTTCGACATGGCTCGGAAGGTGGCGAAAGCGAAATTCTGAATATCACCGGATTTCATTTTTACACCTGTGAAGAGATCGAAATCATTTTAACCAAATTCCGTTACGTTGTGGGTAGGTTAGATTTATAAGTTACTTTTGATCTTTCATCTAATGGCTCTTAAATATTTTCAACTTATCCACATACACCGAGGTAGGTTAGATTTGTAAGTTACTTTTGATGTAGCATCTAATCTCACATAATATTTTCAACTTATCTATTCCGCTGCGATTCTTTGTTTTCCTACTTAATTAACTTCATGCAAACTTAGGCATTACTGGCGCCATAATATTGCCAATGACGTAGTTACATTGACAGTTCATGAGATTATATTTTTCCGCTTCATGTTCCATTTTGTATCTGACAATGAGACCATTTTTAATACACTTTATCCTTTTTTTTTTGTTTTTTTTTTCCAGCGGTTCTAAAACTTGGTTGAGTCATTGGTATTTATTTCCATGTAAAGGTTGAATACCTTCGTCATTAACAAAGTAATGTGTAAGTCGTTAACAAGTTATGCTGTCAAACAACAGCAATGCACCCTGTAAGTGGGTTCAACGGTTTGACTTACGTATATGTAATATTGATGCTCATACTTCTCGTATTCGTGTGAAATGTGAGAATTAAAGAAATACCTTCGTACCTACTTATATAATAATTATAATATTTATGCTACCCTCTATGGGTATTTGTTTGTAGTTTTACAAGCACAATATATGCTTGTAACACTACAAACCTAAGTAATATCTTAAAACATTGCATGAGTAAAATAGAAACATTTGAAATTGGATTAATATTATATGTATCTAATAATAGTTCACTAAGTCTTACCTAGACTTAACTTGCAATTATGGCCGGTTTCCCAGATTACTTTCAAGTGTAAAATAGGTTTTGAGTTCTTAATTCATCTACCACATTTATATACGCTTCACAGTATAGATACTTCTGATCGGAACCTCTGAAATTTAATTTTGTAGTATGTTTATTAGTTGAGTCCTATTAGGCTAACTGGGCCAGACCTAAGGCACCGTTTGAAAGTTCTTTTAACTTGTTAAGTCTCGTGCGAATGTGGTATACGTCCAGCAAGTACTCACAAGCTCGCGGTTACTGAGCGTATCTACTATGGAACATGCTATCCGTTATAGAGAGAAATCGTTGGTTACTTTCATTTGACGAGTTCTTAAAAAAGATATGAAGGTACTCTTGGGATAAATTTTTACGGGCAAGGCTGCAGGGCACAGCTATCACTTTGTACTAATTACCTAATGCAGGGATAAAACACGAGGTAAGCAATCGCATTACGTAAAGCGTTCCTATTGCAATGATGACTTTTCAAAACAAACTAGCTCTGTAATCTATGTGAGACATCTAAAGATCCAACCGTAATGCTCGACCTGACACATTTACTTCACAGCACTTGCAAAATATCGACAAAGCATGCGTCGTTTAATACTGTTCATATTTTATTGTTGGTAATTGAAGCTAAATAATTATGTCCTTATATTGTACTGAATTACGTTTACGGCGGCTTCTTAGTTAGGATATATTTTAATGTGCCAGTAAGTACGAAGACACTAAGGATTAACGTGCTCTCATAGTCAACTTCCTGACTTCGGTATGTTAGCACAATTTAGAAAATTTTAATTCTAATCCGAGACCTGAAACCTGGGATCTTCTGATGTATGGCGCAACATGACCACTAAACCGCGAGGTTCTCACACAACAAACGAAGCTATTTATGATTTAAATGATAAATTTCGCTCCCTGGTCAGCATCAATCATACTCTGTTGAACCTGGAACCTGGATATTATTATTGATTGATTTCACAATTCACACTAAGTTGATCCAACCCAACAAGTGTTGATGGTTATTGAATGAAGTTTGACCCCCACTACTTAATAACTTACTTACTTAATAACCCCACGACTATTACTATATTATTGAGATTTTTAAGCAATTACAGATTCAACAGAATATAAAAGACGGGTCTACCTTGGTTTATGGTCGATGGCGGGACACAACCCTCACAGATGGATGGTGTACCTCGAAAGTGGTTTTAGAACAACTAGTTTAAAACCCTCCAACAAAGGTGTTTTTCTCTATTAGAAACTAAAACAGTCAACAACTCAAACAGTGTTGTTCTGACCATTATAGGTCGAACGTGTGTGCAACATTCGAAACTCTCCCCTTGCAATTCCGGGCATATCTATCCAAGTTTATTCACTACATGTCAGTCGCTACCATAAGGGCAATAAGGCTAGTATAATAAGGCGCAGTCATTCGAGGAGTGAATTCTGTGCACGGGAAAAAACTATAGTTGAGAACCGGTGTATTGTTCATTCATTCTCAGTACAGATTATTGAAAAGGAAAAATATCTGGCTTCCTACATAATTTAGATAGCTGCAGTAAATTTATAGTTACGCGATTTCAATAAAAATGCATCGTCAGACCCAAGGAAGCCATTAATTATTTATTTTTTTGAGGTAAAGTAATAATATGTCAATCGAAAGTGTAATCTATATCTGTAGTTTTTGTGTGAAAGATATTTAACATACATACAAACTCTCTCATTTACAACATTGGTAAAATAGTAGGATGTGAGTACTTTAATTATTTAGTAGGCAAAGTTAATAATAATTTTACTAAAGCAACTTAAAGACATATACACTTTTCCGGCCTACCCCTAAAAAAATTAAACATTTAGCTCTTGTTACATCGTTCGAAATTCAAAAATGAAATGATTCTTAAAATGAATGAATTGTGTTTCGCTTCAATAGCCATAACATTGTTCATATAGTTGTCTACGTCACGGACGAATCACGCCCCCTTCGGTCGCAGTTTTAAATCAATAGACCCGATAGCGTACATATAACGATACACTTCACCCAGACAGGCTGAGTGTAACTGTCATCTATCCAAGTGTCTGCGTAAAATCTGAATATCAGTGTAATTTGGTAGATGTGGGTAGGTGGTGTCTATAAAGTCTTTGTTCTTTTTTTAAATGTAAGGCGCCGGTTTCACAGGCTCCTATCAGTCTCGAATTGCCTTTAAATCGGACACACAGGTTCCGGTTTATCACTTCTATTTACTATTAGCAAAATAATCTAATTGGTAATTAAGAGTTAATTATTATTATTTATTTTAATTATCCAAAATCTACTTGACACTTTAGTAGTAACCTTGTGAAACCGGCCCCTAGAACCAGTTTTAGACACTGTTGACTAGCATTTATGGTGTAAATCCAAATAAAAGTGATACTGATGATACTTTTTAACAAGCGGAGTAACCGAATTTTTTCCGTTACTGTTTGTCTTTGGTACTTGTTGATTAATGATGGGAAATAAATATTTGTTATCTCGAATCTTCTCATTATTCTACATTTCTTAATATGAAACTAATCGTGTGAACACTTTTAAATGTAGGTTTCAGTCGGTTTGTATATGCAGCGTATATCAATAGGGCCGAAATATGTACAGGTTATTAATTATTAAGATAATTAAAATACGGTTATTTAATTGTAAAAATGTTAAGTAGCCCACCAAATAGGTAATGTTGACATTTAAATAGGACAAATTTTAAGAATTAAATAAGCGTAGTGTTATTTTCGTTACTACAACAAAAGCTAGACCTTGCACGTCGAATGCAAACTTTTTTTAACTGTAACTTATGTGATGTAGAACGAGAGTCCAGGTCTGCTCAAACATTTAACTTGTGTAAAAAGCCGACTGCAAAATTTGCGCTGCTATAAGCCAGGGGTGGACAACCGTGTAAAAAGCCGACTGCAAAATTTGTGCTGCTATAAGCCAGGGGTGGACAACCGTGTAAAAAGCCGACTGCAAAATTTGTGCTGCTATAAGCCAGGGGTGGACAACCACTTGATCGCGAAAACGCACAATCATGTAATTAAGTAAGTACCTAGAGGAAGAATTGATTGTTTTTTTTTTTTGTAATTGCAAGAAGATTTATCAACTGTAGTATTGTCGATAGAATGTCGATCTTACTCTTATAAAGATAGCCAGTTATTTGAAGGATAAAATATACATGTTAAAATATGTGTAATTACAATATCAGGTATACCCTACAACAGTAAAGTGTAACGGAGCATATTAACATTAGGCAACCTACTTACATTTAATTACTTTCAGTCTAACCTGATATCGGGTTAGATATGAAAGAAGTATGGCATGTTACGAGTCAAATGCCGTTAGATAACAAAACCTCTTTTATTCGGAGCACGCATCTGGTGCGAAATCTCAGTAAGCAAATTTTACAGCTGCGGTCAAACTGATGGATGTCCGTCTATGTGAGTTGGAGGAAATTGTAACGTCATAACTGAAGATAAAGTTCGTGTTCGCATGTGTCAAAGATCGAGTGTAAACTTAAAACTTCGCAAGTCCTTCTTTGGTTTGGTTCCATTTAATTTATAGATTTATAATTCAACTAGCCGTCCATCCCGGCTTCGCACGGATATTTCAGAAAATATGGATTATTTTGTGAAATGACCGTGCGAAACACAAATTAATTGATTTCCAAAAAAATATATGCAGAAACAACATTTCAATTTGTGACAGAACAACGTCTGCCGGGACAGCTAGTTCTCAATAATTTCTACACTTATATTTTCACACCTTTGGTTACATTATCAAAGTTTCTATAATGATTAGAACGTTTTACAAAATGTTATATAGCCTATGTTCACCACAGATAATGTAAAATTGTAATAGTATGTTATCTAATGTTTATTTTTTCGAATAGGTCCAGTAGTTTCGGACCAATCATAAGATTCCTATTTATAGCATTAGTATGGATAATACTTCATAAGGACAAGAGGTATAGAAACTCTGGCAATTTCATCATCGATTTCAGTCATTGAAATGGAAGGTGTTGAGATGGAAATCTACAGACGAGTCCGTCTCAGTAATTTCATTGATGGCCCCGTTGAGTCTATAGTTTGAAACCTAACATCCTAACTAACCTTAACTCAGCAGTGAGGTAGGCTGAATCGGAATATTTGCCAAAAACATTGTGCCGTCCGATTTGCGCCGATGTGTAACTAAAAATATTTGCCAAAAACATTGTGCCGTCCGATTTGCGCCGATGTGTAACTAAAAACATGAAATGTAGAGAATAGCGTCTCAGTGTTGATCGCTCAACACTTAATGACGGACAGAGACGGCGTGCTCCCGATGTGAGGCACGCAAGACGCTAATAATATAACGCGCACTCGTGAGAAGATTGAAGATCCATTCATATAAAAAACGGCTGGCCCAAATGGCGAGCTGTAAACATCTAGCACTTATAGTAGAACACCGTTTATACGGTGTATGACAGTTTATAGGACTGCCTGCTCTCGTCCGGATAAGGGAGATGTCCATTTCTTATGGAATTTAGATTCTGCGTTGTTTCTATATTTCAATCAGCACGCAGCGGTTTAACCTACATAATTTACGATACTTTTATACAAACTTTATTTCCCTATTTCACCCCTTTAGAGATATAAATTCAAAAATCGTATCTAATTGTTCTATGCTACACTGACAAGGAACTAAATTCCTACTTCAGACGTTCACTACTTTCGTTTTGTTTATGTTTTACTATTACGCCACACTCAGTAACGGATGAGCTTTACTAATAAAGTTTATAACATTTACAAACATGCATCATTATTATTAATAACCTGGCCTGTCCCGCTGCTGGACAAAGGCAGCTCTACTCTCTTACCACATCTCTCTGTTTTGAGCTAGATAGGGCCAATCATTTCAGAAGGAGTCCAGCATCATCTAGATGCACAGTGTACACATGCTGTGTGATTCAAGTCGCTAACACAACGTTCACTTTTTTCGGTGAATTTGCAACTCCTTTAAAACGGGAATATCTGCGGGAAAGGAGGGGGGTCTGTCCCCCTATCGTCTACCTAAAACGTGAAGACAAAAAAGCCTTCCGCAAACACGACGAACTGTAGGGGCGAGGGCAACAGCGCTGCCAACAGTAATAGGTTCGAAAAAAAAAAAAAAAAAACGGGAATAGACAGAGAAGATGTCTTTTCCTAAACTTACTATACTATTAAGCGATATTGTCTTAGTGTTACCGTAACATCGATATAAACCACACAATAGCTATTGCCTACAATATTAAAAGCTTAGACATAAACTGACCGAACTCTACATTCTACACAACACGGCTTGAGTTATTGAAGGGTAAATTATGTTAGCCGCATTATGCGAGGGTAAATGTGAGTTAAGCTTGGAAGTGGGTGTAATATTCATTAAAGGGGTAATTTGCATAAGTCAATAATAATTTTGCAAAGGGTGCACGACACACAAGTAAAAATGTGATTTGATAGTATATTAATTAAATATCTGGTGGTAGTTATGATCTTTTGCGTCCGATACGCTTTATGGAATATTTAATTTTGTAAAAGGTAGTGTCATGCTGCACTGCAGCCGAATTTGGACGCCACTATCGCACCATTTCTCCAATTTCTCGTGGGAGGGGAGGGGGGGGGGTTTATACATGGGCCCCTATACTATAAAAAACGGAGGTTGTTTGTATAGTCGGTTCTACGTAGTCCTAAATAAATATAACTACTTTTACGGATTTTATCGCTGTTTATTTAATTATTTAACTAGCACGATGTTTCAGAAGCTTTACAGCAGCCATGGTCACGGGTGGACAATCCACCCGTACTTTTACTGTAATGAGTAATATGCGCGTAAACTAGAGACATAAATAAATGTTGTAACATTAAATAACCACACAAATAGGTGCCTTTGAAGTTACTTAAAGAAAACTCAAATTAAAACATGAAATGAACGTGTCTAGTGTTGCATTTAACCTCGTCCCTGCAACAATATAACCATACATATAAGTTTAGCTACACCGAGAAGTTGGAGGCCCAGCCAAAGCGCAATAGTTTGTTATTTATACCTGTTAACAGTGTTTGTAGTATTTAGATAGCAGAACAATGCACCACCGTTGGCTGCATTCCTGGGCGCTCGGTAACACCGGCAAGTACACACTTTTATAACTTAGACGCCACGCTGTGCGGCGAGTTTTGTGTCACGTTTTAGTCGTCTAATATCTGATTGCTAATTTATTTCTAATGTTGCACAGTACACAATGAAACAGACTTTCCGAAAATGTCGCTGTGACATATCGTGAAGCTGCTTCAAGAACTGGACAAACCAGGAATCTTAAAAGTATACACGCGTCAGTATGTTAGCTGCTGGTGTGGTTTCAAGATAATAATAATAACTAGACACTGCACAGATATCGTAATTCGATCATAATAAAAAAAAAATCATTCGACTTCGTATACAGCTTGGTTGTGAAATATTTTTAAAGGTATATATATAATGAGTCTAAATGTCATAAGTAATAATATGTTTGACAGTATCACAAATTGTGTATTACAGAAATTTCGACATTGTGAACATCACGTAGTGTGGGTGACGTTTTATTTAATTAAAATAATATCTAGCGCATATTACACAAAACAATAGCGTTCTACACTTTTCATAAACAATCTATGAATGTGCCAAATTTCATATTCCTCCATCCGCAATTTTCATTAAAACAACAAAATATTCATAGATAAACAATACATTAGTTCGTAATGACTTTTAAATGATGAGGGAACACGCAAAAAACTAATTCGCTGAACGTAGGACACAATTTTAGGTAACTATTTATTCGGTTCTTCGCGTGAAGCGATTTATTTTTTTGAAGGTGCCTTATAAATTTGTTTAGTATGAGGTTCTATGACACTTGAAAAAATGCCATAACATAAACTAACTAGCATCTACATTGCGTTACGGCAGTTGCATGGCGCTAAGATAAAAGTCAAAAGTCATTTTGTGAATGGCAATCTTTGTTGTCATGGGGAAATGCATCGACCTTCTGCGGCACAATAACCTTGGGTATATGGTTCGCACCCACGTGACTCCAGGGTGTGTGCCCCGGATTAATGCAACAGGATCTGTTAATGAAAATATAAATATCTGTTGTTCAAATTACCTGTACCTACAGCATAGATGTGTATATACACTATGTCTCTAACACGAAGTCGCAAGCGGGTTTGGGTCATGTTCAACCTAGTATATAAGTGTTTACTAAACATGACTAAAACAAGATTTATGTTATAGTGCCGCAAAACAGAATTGACTCATGCATTAGATTCCGTCTCCGCAGTCCGGAATAAAGACACACCTAAATTCATGTTTAATCTGACACGTTTGCTTTTCCCATCTTGTATTATAATTTAAACAAAAAAGAACAAATTACAAAAATCTAATTTCAAAAAAATATTTTATGTCTAACGACTTCGTAACTAACGGACTTTTATTAGCGAATCTATTAACAATAAAACAAAGCAAGAAAGTATGATTTCTACGAAAATAAAACAATAATCGCGAAACATGATGATTATGGAAATTTTTATTCACTAATGGAAGCTTTATCTCATTCTCAACCAGTTTACATCCAAATAAAGCCAGACTTTGAATTCTTGACCATATGTCGTATTTGGATAATTGAAAAAAAAAAAAAACACCGTTTACTTATTCCGAGGTCTATTTTCGTTTTAATTGTACAAATGTTTTGAGTTCTCTCAGCTGGTAGCTTTGGTTTCATTAACCTCTTGCGAATATTTTTGTTTTCGCATTTAATGTTGTATTCCCGTTTGAATGAACGGGTTCTTAATTGGGCGTTCCGTTGGCGATATCAACGGTAGTCAGTGATTACTGACGCCCATTAACGTCGGCTACACCAGGAGACTGGCGTTGCCGGTTTTTGAGAAAATGGCCGTAAACGGTTACATCTGCAGCATAACATATCCTGGAGTAAGAAAAGGTGTATCTAGTAGTTGCGTCAGCAATTTTTTCCAAAAACTTACAATACTACCTTGAAATTTTTTTGTTTTGATTTGATTTTGGGGCTTCATTGATAGCTTCAACTATGTGTCGAAATTCAGTATCGTTTGAGCGACCCCAACAGCATTTACACCGTTAGAAGTAAATGGGGTACTTTAGTAAGCCAAGCAATTTGGCTTCGACATTCAAAGCTACTGAGGAGTATTACGGATTTATATTTCGAAACCGTCTAAGAACACTTGTTTCTCACACGGTACGACAAAAGAATGTCCAAAAGTTGCACCAAGAAATGTGTACTATGCGCTTTTTTCGTTGTGCCTATGTTCTTTTACAAAATGTTATTGCCTGTGTACACAAAATGTTATTGTTTGATATACAGTAGAATGTTTTAAGTCACAATTGGATGTTAGTAATATCCAGATCAAGCGGGTAAGTAAGACCAATAATATAGATTAGAAGAGATGTAGGGTCATAGGGGCGAAACGTTATCTAATGACACTGTTATACATAATTTTACATTACGTATTTTGTCGACTTAATCCATAAGCTGGGATGATTTATTGTATGTAGCCACAATATTTATAAAATTATAATGTGTTGGAACAAACGAGCAGTAGAATCATCTAATGATTTTCGTAGTCCGCACACACATAGGATACAATACCGCTTAGTCCAATACGCCAGTGCCGACGATGATAATGGACAGACAGACGAAAAATAAAGTGATTATATAATGGTTAATTTTTTTCCTATCAAGGTACGTAACATTAAAAAGGACGGTTATATTAATATTTGTAAAACTATAGTTATATTGTAAATATCCCACTATACACAAATGTCGGCCTATTGTAAATTTCCTCGACACCTTTCGCACATGACTTAAAACCTTCGCATAATGTTCGCATACACGTACTCGTAGCTGACACCAGAAATGGCTGGTGTAACTGTTTCCTTTGATATTTTCTATTATTTATGACTATTTAATATACAGTCAAGTAATACGGATTATAATTATCAAAGTTATATATCTAAGAATAAGTATTGTATTTATATTATACTGGCAGTCGGCCCGGCCTGGAATGAACTATTTTACATATACATTTCATGAAACTTTAAAAATTCAATCCGTTAAAGTAGATTGTAGTAATAATATTAGCATAAAATTATATAATTAACACATTAAATTGGAAACCCAAAAACCGAACCGCATAAAATGAATATTAAAATACCCAGTAAACACTCGTGTGATAGAGACGAATCAGAAAGGACATTTGGGCTTTACCAATGAATATAATCATCTACACGCGTTTGTAAATAAGCACATATAAACGCTCGAAAAACATTACCCGTCGAGTAAAAAGTTCGGAAAGCTATGTGTTATGTATAAGAAGCATTTGAAGCTATTGATGATATATGAGAAAACTTGAGAATTTCCTATTACGGTAAGTAGGTATAACAATGACATTATATAATATTATTATTAATATGCCCATGAAGAATATCTTGAGGGTTGTCGATCCCGTTAAGATTTACAACTCTATAACAAATTGTCTAAGTTATAGTCAACAAGGCGTCTTCAATTCCTTTTAACCGAACCACAAATCAAATGTGATCTGGAGGTGTGTTATAAAACCTTTACTCAAGTCAATATTTACACAGACAATTAAAGATTACCACATTGACGAGACCTCTTCAGGGGACGATCGATGACGATGAGAAAATCTGAAGAAGTCCCGATGTTTCAAACATCTTGGACACTGTACAGCGTACTCTGTTCGCTTAGCAAGTCATCTCCTAAACTGCTTTAACACTATCTTAACTAATACTATAAACGCTAAACTTTGTAAGTATACCTCTTCACGTAGAAACTACTGAATGGATTTTAGTGAAACTTTACAATATATAATTAATATTATAATTCAAAATTAAGCATCTGATTGTACTTAGGTTTATCCATTCGCGTCAATCGTTTTTGATGCCAACTGAACGTGTACAGTGATACAATCTACACGTTGCATAAACGAAACAATTGAAACTCTTAAGACAGACACGCACTGCAAAAAAAGAGCCCGTCGGCAATAGCCGAAGCGTAAAAAAACCGTCGAAACAATCAGCCTTAATTCCTTATCCTTGTAAGCTAAGGCGTCAATCTTGTTGAATGATATGGTAACCTGTTAATGAGTTCACAAAAACGGTACCAACTTCAGGACCATTATTTTAGAGTGTTCGGTAATTGTTCGGTGCTAAAAACTTCCGCAATTTGGTATATGCATTGAATTGAATGGCTAATTAACAATTAATTGATGTTTTTGGCAAAGTTTTGTTTGCTGATTTTGTGTTGCCATTTTTGTGTGAAGTGCGTTTGTATTGCCATTAAAAATGTAACGTGAGGCCAGTGGCCCAGCGGAGGCATGAAGGAAAGAAGGCAATACGTCTGTATCGCAATTATGAGGATGTATATATGGGCGTTGATAGTCCCCAAAAAACGCCGAATGATCGTTTGTTATACTATAAAAAGAAAAGTGTTTACCGGACGGGAGTTGAAGAGCATGATTTTAGTTTAACTGATAATATCAAATCACTTGAGTCATATAATTGTCATTGAGTGCTACATAAAAAGAGCTTGAAACTAGTCTCAGGGAAAACACGAAGCCTATAAACCTTTACCTAACCTTGGAGAACATTTTGCTCGCGATTGATATACACAAGATGATAACATTAGATAGAGACACAAAAGAAGGCAGCTTTTTTATTGAAACTCGTCTTATGGGGTAGTACGTGTCCAAGGTTATACAAAGATGACGTCATATTTCGAAAGGAAGTAATAGGTAAACAAAAATTTTATGAGACTGCCCTACTTAATCCCCCCTCCCCCAACCCCACACATAAAAATAACATATTTGGTGGAAGGCGTAATCAGGATGCTTGGTAGTTTACAATAAGATTTTCAGAGATTTTCTGACAAATACTTCAATCATACAAGTCTTTGTACAAACAGATAACAATTTTACTGTTGTAATATTCCTCCTTACGGGCAGGCTAAGATCGATTGACCATACCGCCTCGTCTTTAGTATTTTATTTTCTGTAGTAGTTTTATAAAGTATAGGTACTTCTTTCGTCCGCCATCTTCTTTTTCCCTCTCTACACTTTTACTATAAATTTATCGTGTATTACAAGAGTTAGAGCCAAAGATGCAATTACATAAAGCCA
This sequence comes from Eumaeus atala, assembly GCA_017140195.1. Lineage (NCBI taxonomy): Eukaryota > Metazoa > Arthropoda > Insecta > Lepidoptera > Lycaenidae > Eumaeus > Eumaeus atala. The sequence goes on from JAFELO010001509.1 coordinate 247,470, forward strand.
TAAAATATCAAGACTTAAGATGTTATATGAGAGTGATAGTCAAACATAACGGAATACATTACCGAGGAGCCATTCCATGGCTTGTTGCGCTGCTATTATAGAAAGCCTATCCGCTACTGACCGGTTGTGACTTGTGAATGACATGGGACGATGATGACGACCTCTCTCGGGTTCTCGTAATAATAATTTACTAAATAAATTTAGATTATATTATTGTTCTATTCTGTATTCTATCTTTTTAATTTAATTGCATTAATATCTAGCATAATAATTGATAAGTCTGGTATATAAAATTTTATTGAATTGGGGTATGTCAAATCGGCAATGCCGTTAAATTCGCAATATATATATGTATATATATATATATATACAATCTAACCTGACGGACTAACTTACAGCTAAGAAGAGCACTAGGAAAAGATTTTCTGAAATTCGACCCCTAACACTATGTCTATGGGCGTGATCACTTACTTACAAGTGGCCCAGGTGCTCGTTTTCCTCCTATGCTGTAAAAAGCGTACTAAGTGAGTGAGTTCAGGGGAAGGGATAAAGTCCTACAATGGTATACTTTTGACTGTATTTTTTCGTTCGTACGTTTCTAGAGTTTATTTGTATTTTTTTTTTTTTTGAAAAAATCGGATCATTTTTACGACTACGGACGCCGACGTTCATTCGCATAATTACTACGCCAATGAGTCGCCTTCCTTTCCCCCTCCCCTCCGATGGGCTACTCACAAACCGCACTAAACGTGACACCGTGGGTTTAATCATACGTGCGTACCATGTGAGCGAGAGGTACCTTCTCGGTTGTACCGGCCCAATTCCGCTGCACGACATCACGGCGTTCTCACAATACATTCATTACCAGCGTTTAGTATTAATTAGTTTTAAACATGTTGAGTTCTTGCTACGACATTAACATGCCCCAGCACGCTTCGGAAGTGAACGGTACTGGGCCTCGATGTTCCTCAGTTTCTCGGAACATATCAAATATGTATTGGCATGCCCATTATAGATTTTAGAACAAATGCAATGATTTAGAAAAATGCCAAGATATACGGTGAGCGTCTCTAAACCGCCCACATAAAATATTATGCGGATGTTTACGGCGTCGGTAGTTATCAAAAGGATCCGACCGCTCGTTTGACGCCCTATAATATATATAAAAAAATGGCGAATTGGTCTTACGTCACAAACGCAGCGTAATAAATGGTAATTTGATGTCGTGTAATAACTAAACGACACTTGAACGCTAACACGTCATGTAGAATATTTGTATTTTTTTTAGAATACAATTGGCACATACCAACTGCCACTAAAATATCAGGTTCTTTCTGATTTATAAGAATTCTGACGAATGAGAGCGTTGTGAGCTGCGCAGCATTCTTGTTTTATTAATACGGAATGTAAACATTATATTTCGACAAAAGAATTCTAGTGGGTAATTATGCATTATAGAAATTGCTTGCGCAAGACTTCAAACTTTGTGAGTAAATGTTATGCTTCCCCCCTGATCCAAATAAACTTTTAAATTGACCAACAACCAAACATCTTCACACCAGTAAATTAGTATATATATATATTTTACTTGGATTCATATAACATCAAATTATACATTAGAATTTTGTTAGTAGTATTTTAAGTTTTATCAACTTCCACACGCGATAAGGCCAAACTTCCGGCACCGTACCGACAGACAATACACATCACTCCAGTAATAAAATCGCGCAACTTTAGTAAGTTTAATTCTAACTCAAACATTATGTTGTACAGTTAAAAAGGAATGGAAATCCAAAATAATTTTTGGATCTATACCTAAAAAATTTAAACCAATTTTTTTTTATACTGTCTGGCAAACTTGTGGACATATTCATTTCCGAATCAACTAGACACCAGTGTTAATAAGTTTGGATTCGACTTAGGGACCATCGGTTAATTACAAGACCATTGCTCGGTACTCAGTCCTAATTAGTATGACTCAACAAATAAAACTTGTGATGTTAAACAACAACTTATGTTCACTGTAATTTTTTTTCCGTTAAACCCTCGTACGTGGGAATTCCCAAGCGCGGGGAATATGTAAAAAAAAATGATTCATAGCGTTTATACGATCAAGAACGTCGTCATCGAACACCATTGTGCACATACTGTTCAGTCCAAACTAACATAGACGCTAAATATCAATTGTCTTAAGAACTATTATTAGCTGGCAGAATATACGTAGGAATGCAAATTTGCCACCAATGAGATATTGTGATAATCGACAATTTACGTGACGAGACTGCAATTATAGTTCTTTGTGATAAATAAAAGTTTATTGACGATTTAGAATCGAATATTGCTTTGAAGTTTAAACAGTCAATGAGTTAGTGTAGGTTCACCATTCTCGAGCATAGGAAGTAACGTGAAATAAGGTGTTTTTGAAGCGAATATGTGCCATCGTATGTGATCGTTGCAAGTATTCAGTAGATTCTGTGAATATTGTGTATACATTCAGGCATAAGCATTGGCTAGTGTGTACAGAAATTAAAATCTTGTTTTTATCACCATTTGAATTAAATCTGATGAATTGCCGGTCAAAACTTATATTACATTCATTTAAGAGACGGCCGTAGACCGGGTTTCGTATTCGACTGTTTGTTTCTCTTTACAAGTAATATCTCACCCATATTTGTGATCTTTTTTCATCAGAAAATAACAATCGCAACGTGCTCTCAAAATTTTAAATGTATCCTTAGGCCAAAATAATTCCGGCGGTAACGAACGTTATACCTTCATATCCGAGTCATCACTAAACTCTAAGAAACCCGTAAAATTTCATCACAATCGAATACTAAATGCAGTTCCAAAAACCATAAATCGCGTTGTGTCTTCATCTTCATCTGGGTTAGTAATTTGGAATTATCATAATGTTGTATCATCGAGATTGTGGGTGGAAAATTTCGTAAGAATCGATTGAGCATCTTCCAGTAGGTCGCATATTTACTTGTAGTTAGTGAACGTAATTATATTACAACTACATTCTACGGATATATCTCTATGTTATTCTTGTAATTCATTCTGATTGTCTGGCAGTGAATTGAAGAGTCTGGCACTCTTCAATTCACTGCCAGGCATATCCCTCTTTTAACCATCCAGGCTGTACCGAGGTCTTGCCTATATTACTAATACTATTTAATTTTTCTTTTCTTTCTAGGTTAACAGCAGATTTTTCTATTCTGTAGAACTTATATACAACTTGAGAAAAAAGTGTAGTGTGTACTATAAGAATTGAATAATAAAATAACCCGCAGAAGTTTCGGTTGTTTCATACAAACTTCTGTTCTACTTTAAATACATACATACATTTTTAAACATCTTTAACGGTTGCCTAGTTCACAAAAGCTATATTTGTATACTAAATTATAACTTATCGATCCAGTGTTTAGACTGTGCGTTGATAGATCAGCCAGTAGGTCAGGACATTTATATAATTATACTTATAAATAATTATAGATAGATAATATAAAATACGGGGATAAGTAAATGGAAGCTTACAATAAAGAACATTGCAGTTTGCGTGCACATAATAATCAATGGACGGTCACTTGAAACTGCAAGTAAACGTTACAAGGGCGAAGTCCATTTCATAGGCTCGATGTGTACAGCCTTCACTACTTATCAGTAATCTGCTGTCCGTGGTCTATTGCCTGACAACATAATGCCATAAAATTGCTTTCTTGTTAGCTTAAAGGTATAAAAAATTGTTCGGTCTCATTCCAACGCTGTTCTATGTTGAAGTCTTTACAGGCCCCACATTTGCATAGACATGTCGCATTACGTTAAAGAGTAATAACAATATTGGTAATGGTGTCTGGTGGTTAAAGGATGTATGTAGTATAATAATAATAATAATAATAATAATAATAATAATAATAATCTTTATTTAAGCAAGCATCACTCATTTTTTTAGTTGAATACACTTGATACTTAACCCATGGTTATTAACATAATATTTTTTTTAAATTTGCCGTAGACCATGTAGTGTATATTGGTGTCGCGTATAATGGTTGCTTTAAGCACTCACTTTTAACAACTGGTTTTTACACGACTACGTCATAAGGTTATTGTTTTCAAGTGTATGTATGTGTGTACATGTCTATGGTCTCTGCAACAGTGTGGCTTTCATTCTTATATGTATATACACACTAACGTACCGGTTTCAGATTTCAACTCGGTGTCGTGAGTGACGACGGCCACATCCATATCTATAATTGTTATAAATTAAAGTACCTAAAAGCTGTCTGTTTGTATGTGATCAGTTTCCTCAAAATCTGAACGGGTTTTGATCCGGTTTTCACTAACGGATACCAAATCACGGTATTAGTGCATAATTTGTTCCCCTCTATTCCGAGTGTTTGTATTTGTAACAGCTAATTTGATTATTATTTATAAATGGCCACAGGGACTAAGAGGTCCCTACTCCCCCGAGTCTGACGTCTGAGGAAACTCGCCTGCGATAGCTAAAATGGCCTTGTCGCTGACGTCAACGTTTGGCTCATGGAAAGGATCATGACAGGGGTGGCCCGTACCCCCTTCACCCTCAGACGGGTGAGGTGCATATATGTGTTAGCGAACGTTATCACATGCAATCATACAACAAAAGGAGGTAATAACTCTTCGTTCACTGCATGCAGTAACTTTTATGAACATTTGATGTGAGTACGATCAGTCCTTTGAATACAAATCTTAATTGTATACAATTCTATGAGACTGTTAGCGAACCGCTTTTCCTATTTCCAGTGAGATAAGAAATGTGCAAAACAACACGATTCTACTAGAAAATCGTGTATGAAAATGGAAAACAAACAGTAAAGGTAAATCGTTTAGTAGGCGATTCTGAAATTGGTATGGACCGAGCGAATCTTGGTACGTAAATTATCTCAAAGGTCAAATTGCAGGTAGGTCGTCGAGAATAGGGACAGATATACTGAGACGGAATGCCGCAGCCAGTCATACCAAATTGGATGCTTTCCAACCTTTGTATACAAAACATAAACACTTTGGTCATGCATGCAACAGGCCTTCGATTCCGTTGGTTGTGCTGCTTAACAAAAATGCCGTGGGTTTTTATTTATAAGGGAGCAAACGAGCAGAGAGATCCATTGATGACTACCGACGCGCAACTCCTTTATGCTTAATATTACAATAAGCTGGGATATGGCACTTAACTTATCGCTATTTGTTCTCTTACTTTGTTTAGATTTTAGAATAAATATATTATAATAGTATCTAAAAGTTAAAGATCTGAAACATCTGGTGACATCCGATGCGGAACTGTGAAGGATCAACTCAACTATAAGAAATATAGAATAGAATTACGCGAACGACGTCGCTGGTACCGGCTCGTCACTAAAAAAAAATCTAAAATAAAAGTATTTCAGCCTCAACTATTTTTTACAGTGTCCTATATGGTTAAGTGCTAAAAGTTGTACGTTTTTTAAATTCTTATATTATCTAATGAAAACTGAAGCATTACGTTTCGAATTGTTGTTTTATCTTTATTTTTTAAGGGGGTTTTTATCCCACAAGTACATGACAACATGATAACAATATAAAGTTACATGGACATGAGACCACTCCATATTAACAGTATGTTTTATTATATTATCTAAGAACGAAAATTACTACTGTACAACTATAATCAATTTATATAATTTTTTGGCTGCATCTGATGTTGGTTTTGAAAGTATACTTTGGATCAGCCCTACACCAAAGAGATTTAACTTAAATTCGTCCAGCAGTGATTCCCGTTCATCTTTCTTCCTGAAACATTCCATCAGCAAATGTTGCACATCTTCAGGTTTATTACTCGTCAGACAGTTAAGGGAATCTGCTTTTTTCATTAGATATGTAAACTTTGCCGATGGATAGTGTCCGGATCGAAGTCTACTTAACTTATAGTTTTCAAATCGTGGCAAGCGAGGAAGCTCACCCTGTATGAATCTGTACCATATATCTTTTGCCTTAGAATTGTGTTCGGATGGAGATCTCCTGCCATTAAAACATAACTTTCTAAATTTCGGTACTAGCTCGCAATAATCCGATAAATAGGTAATTAAATTTCCATCTATGGTTGCCTGCCTTGCTACACGGTCAGCTTCCTCATTCCCTTTTAGACCAATATGTGATGGAACCCATTACAATTTAAGATCTGTATCCTATTTATTCATTGAGATAAAATCTCTTAAAATATCATAGGCAATCGATGCACCTCTGCAGCCAGATGCGCATCGAGCCACAAGTTGCAAGACACTCTTCCTGTCGGAAAATATAACTATTCTATTGAAATTGTGATAAATACTTTAAGTTAAGACTGGTGTGTTGTAGTGAGTTCCAAAGACTTTTTCGTAGTGATGTCTCTTAAGCTTAAGCGAATGTTTGTCATTACAGTAAAACTACTTTTACGGATTTTATCGCGGTTTATTAAATTATTTATGTAGCCCGACGTTTCAGAAGCTTTACAGTAACCATGGTCACGGGTGGACTGAGGTGACAGATGTCCTGATGTATCAAGTTTTTAAAAGTACCCGAAGAATTATAATAATATAAAATCGGAACAACTAAAATTATAAACTGCAAATAAAATCCGTAAAAGTAGTTTTATTATAACTTTTTTGTAGCTTCAAATGAAAATATAAATGTAAAAATCGATAGTCTTCGTAAGTAAAAAGGCATTGGCAAAATGTATTGTGTTAACGCATAAAAAAAGAACCACGTTGCTTACAAGAGACATTAAATTGGTCCCAGGCACAACTCGGCGAGTTAAAATCTTTCGCGTCTCAATCTGGCCTTACATCAATTGTGCTGTTACCAATTCATTTAGTGACCTAACATTTGGCCGTTCGCTTGTTTAAGGAGCAATTGTCCTTGATAAACATTTACATGAATGACTGTTGCGTTTCAATTGATACAATTGCCCTTGCATTATTTATAATGCAAAATGCACGTTGGTGCCTAACCTGTATGTAATGCGAACCCGTGAAAAGAGACAGAATGTCTACACAAAGGATAACCCGAGCCGACAGTGTATGCTATCCTTCTCTGTTATATCACGGGCCATTCCAGGCGGATACGCCGATGTGATCTAATAACATTGAAGCAATGAGCGTCAATTTATTGTTTATTCGGTCAAATTACTCCATTGTGAGCGACACTGGCGAAACGTTTGTCGGAGTCGAGCGCAGAAGCGACAAAATCTTCACGCGTATACTGTCTTTATGCAAATAAAGTAATAAGAGTGAAGTTAGTAACCTATTTCATTTCGGACTGGCCGTTGTTGAAGCAACTTCTTTTTTATAGTATAAATATAAACGTATAAATATCACCGCGTTGTCTTTCTTCTATCACCGCCAATCACCAACTCACAAAGCGCTATCAAGTTTCTAGAGTTCTGTGAGTTGGCTGCTTGCATGATACCGCTATCATGCGAGAGCATCAGCATCATCATCCATCATGCCTGCGTGTTGTGGCCACCCAACTCGGCTGCCACGTATGGCACACCTCTTGCTAAATGCTTCGTCGGTCGAGTGAGGAATAATGATGAGAAGATCATGAGATGAAGGCTAGGAGTATACGATTCAAGATTTACAAACACAACGTTTACATTAAATGCTTAAATAGTTTTGTATAAAAGTGTTATTTATAGTATAGGGGGAAACGATAAATTGAATCTGGCTATTCGCAAACAGCAAGAAACGCGAAGCAGTCAGTTTATTGCGGTGTTAGGTGAGCGAGAGGTTTCTCTCTCCTTTCCTCCTCACCTCCAAGGGGCCGTAAATCCCCTTTATCGTTTTATTGATAAAGGTGAAGTGATTAAATTATGATTGAAATTGTAAAAATTGCAGGTAGTGCGAAATTTGGCTGACCATAAATTAGAGATTCGTTTTCGCGAAGCGTGTTCTTTTGGTTTTGGAGAATTTTTGAATTAACCACGGCACAGATGACTCAGTATATTGAAGGTCGATGGCCTTGTCTGATTCGAACACAACGTACACTGCAGTCAAATGTTAAAAAGGCATTTCGGAATGTCTACTCCTGTTTTATTTTGGGTGTCCATTATTCGTGGTAAATCATTCCATTTTTCATGGACCATTACAAAATGAGGGATAATGAAACTAAATTCTTTGTAAATTATAAAAAGATTTTAGATTACAGACACTCTTTTAATATATTATAAACATTTTGAAGATACATATTAATTTTCTTATATTTGTCGAATATCTAAAATTATAGTATTATTAATATAATTTTATTACTTATATGATTTAATGCAATACGTTTACCTACCTGTAAATCCCCATTCTCATGAGAGCTTTATTAACGCGTGTTAGAAAAGCTCTCCTTCAAATGGCAGGACCATTAAGTAAAACTTTAAGACTAAATTATCTAAATAACTGCCTCTAATTTACTTGCACGTAATCTATTTATTTATGAACGAGATCAACAGTAGTAAAAGTCTTTCTTAATTACAAACAAATTCCTCTTAAATAAATATCAAGACAAGATTGGTGTTGCGTCCCTTACTGCTGATGTTACGATTATGATAATGACCATTACATCCGCTTGCCGCGCAAGAAAAATAAAATACTCAACCTGTTGGACAACTGTTTTAATAAAAATATATAATGTGCGGTGGTTCTTAGGACCGCAGCAAATTGATGGCTTTACAGGAAGTTGCAAGTATAACAAAAAAAAAAATATAAAAAATAATTCCAACGTCACGATCACAATCTTAATACAAGTGCGGCTTCATTACAAGTCATAACTTAATGCCTTAATACAAGTGCGGCTTCATTACAAGTCATAACTTAATGCCCTAATCTTTTATTAGTGATAAGATGATCGCGACATTTGGATGATAACTTTGCAACTTGAGTATCGCATGTTATTTCGTAAATGTAAGGCATGTCTTTGAGTTTCATGAAACCTGTCTCGCTATAAAGTGCGGTCATACAATAAGTAATGATAAGCCTAATGTTATTCTAATAGACCAGAAGAGAGTAGATAATTGATTTAATAACTAATTATTTTTTTATAAACTACACATTCTATATGTTAAGAAAAACTGTAGTGTTTGAGCAGATAACAAATTTCTTATTGAATGCAGATATCTTCTTAGATATATCAATCCGTAAAGAAAAACAATACCATTTCTATTTTGAAGAATGGCACAAGTGGAGGAATTTGAAATTTGGTATAATTTGTTAGTATTTTAACATAACATGCATTCGATGGGGCGGCTATTTGCACGGTTGTGCGGATGAGCTACTCCGGTGAACTGTTAATGCAAATGCAATAACACCGCCAATAGCAATAGGTCTCACCGAAAAAAAAAGCAACATCGTCAAGTACAATGTGAAATATCATTGCAACCGCGAACGATATGTTTGCCCTAGTCACACACCCGGTGTTATGTGCGTGGGAAGGGCCTAGACTACACCAGATGACACCAAAGTCTTCTTCAGCACCATGAACTGTTAAGGCAAATGCAATAGCATCGGTGACAGTAAGTTGGTCGCTCCGAAAAAGAAATTAGAAATGATAAACAATACTAATGGGTTTCCGTGTATCATTCTTAAGAGTAAAAGCAATGATATATTTTTGAGAAGAGATAATGCCATGCTGCATAGGAAGAGGTAGTGCCATGCATAGTGAACTGTGCCGGCACGACCGGGGAGATACGTCTCGCTTATATAATACCGCCGTAAAGTGACATCTTCAGTGTCGCGTTTCGTGCGGTTTGTGAATAGCCGATGGCTCATTGGGGGAAGAAGGAGGGCAACGCTTCGGCACAGTAATTATGTGGATGTTCATGGGCGTCGGTAGTCGTGAAAAGGCTCCGATTTCACGTTTTCCCAATTATACTATAAAAAAATTAATGGGAATTTAAGAATAACTGATTTTTTTCTTTATCGCCTCCTGACCACAGAATAGCGAACCGATCTCAATGAAGTTAGGCGAAAAAATTACCTACGTTTAAATTGACGAAAAGAATTTGACGGAGCAAAGACATCTCAAAAGCAAGATAATACGCAGCAGACTTAAATAAATGATGCATAAATTTTTTTGAAGACGTTTTCAAATCGTAGCAACAGTTTCGGCAGTAGCACGGTAAAGCAAGCTTTACAACATTAGTATGGATTAGTCTCGACAATTCTTCACATTGTTCAGCTTTTATAATTACATGCACTTATAAGTATAATTTTAATTAGGAAGTGAGACATTTATATCTGAATACGGTTAAGTAACCTAACGCAACTTTGTTATGGTAATGATTTTTAAATAAATTGTCTAACGGTTGATCAAAATTTTCACTTGTCCACCTAGTAACTCCTAATATGATTTATTAAGTTTTCCGTAGGGGATAACATAAGCCAAGCATTGTACTGTCGTTTTAGCTTGCTGCAGCGGTCTCTACATCTCTTGCTTGTTGGAAGGTGGACGGTTCCTCTAGTCATGATAGTTCAACGAGCTCCTCGAGCCCCTACGATAGCGATTGCACAAAGTAACTATTATTATGGCTAAAGTTGGCCAATGCCAACTTTAGCCATAATAAGAGTTACTTTAGCTAATCTTAGATAACTATCGCGATGCATGCTTTGCTATCGATCACAAAATCACCTAGACCGTCCCCGACGTGCCTTATAGTAAGAGATGCAGCGGCACTGGAGACTTCCGTCAGAATAGAGCAGACAAATAATCCCTTATTTAGTTCCGAGGCACTTCGGCACAGGATTTCGATAATCGTTGGAATTTTGCACGTGAAGTTTAACGCACTAGGGCCGTACAAATGCGTCGTAAATGTGTATCAGCTGAGATACGCGACGAGTTTACACCTTAAGGACGCACATTCTCACGCTTCTCGAGTGAAAGGTTGACAAAAACGATTACACACTATGAAGTAAGCCCCAAAAAATTATGAACATGGCAATGAGAGCCATTTATTATCTAAGTACTGCAATTGTGTAAACCGTATGGTAAATGATATAAGTAGTTTTAGCGCAATGTACGATCAATATAATTGTTTTGTCAGTATGTTGCACAGCGAAGACCATAATCTAAAGGCCATGTAACTAATGTAGAAAACAAACAAAACCCATGGCGTTACCATGGCTAAGCGTTACCACATTTCGCTCGTTTTCTTAAATTATTATAAAGAATAAAATAAAAAGTACAGTGACATTGAAATGACAACCGCAGGACATTGTTGTTGCAATGCCGACCTTAAATAAGTGGCACACGCTTTCTTGCCGGCTTAAAAGCGAAAGCTTTAACAATTATACTTTAAATCGTTTTACTAGTCATTCGTTTGAGGTGACAAGAAAGTTATGTCCAAGAAAAACTTTTTAATTTCACTGGCGTAATCTATTTTTAAGGATGCATTGTCTTGTGTGTCAGTCTTATATAAAGTATACAATTTATGGCCTAGATGGGACACATGATGATATAATACGACGAGAATGGGAATTATTTAATGCCCCTATATTGCAATGTATAAAACTTACCCCAATCAGTTTCGTGTTCGTCATTTAAATTTTACTGAAAAAACGACATTGTAATTGAATTACTTTAATATTTTTAAACTAACTAAAGCTAAATTTGAGCAACAATATTTGACTTTCTCTAATAAATCACAAGAAACCGACATTCCCGTGGGCCTCTAACGATTTCGATTAACTTTGATACATCAAGAAAACCAGTATGCAAAGGTAACGAAAGAAACATGTATTAAAATTAACATTAGTACATTTAGTGCTACAGACGTCATGACATTTTTATGCTTAAGTCTAGGTTTACGATCTACGATGAAAATTAAAAATTGCTCACCGGCAGCTACAAAAGTTGCCAGAAAAAACTAGAACAGATGTTTCTGCAAGTCTAGAATAAGCTAAGCACAGTAATTACAAGAGATTGAAAAAAAAAACAAATGGAAACGAAATAAACCAAGACCACATGTAATTATGTTGACACAAAATATAACCGTGCTTCTGTAAAGAACCACAAGTTTGAAGACGAACAAAAGATTGAAGCATCGGTTAAACTTAAAGAACAATACTCATTATCCAATGCGGTTGCGGTGTAAGGTTATCTGAGGGAATTAGTTTCACAAAACACCGTAGTAAACTAAGAATATCTTAGAAGGTTAAGCCGTTAGAGTACAACTATGTAGAAACATTTAGAAGATAGAATAAAAAAATTCACTTTAATGTGCACGTAACAATACGCACCTAATTACGTTAAAGAGCTATTATAGCTTGAACGTGTTATGTACATTAAGGCGGTCAAATTGCGAGTGTTGTTTATTACCAGAGAACCACAGAGTAGTAGAAATATAGGAAACAGAGTACGGCCATTGTCAAGCAAAATAAGAATGTATGCAGAAGGAAACAAGGTTTCGATAACTAGAGCAAGAACTGCTACTGCTATTTTAAATTAATATAATACATATTTGGCCATATGAAACGTAGGTCAAACTTTCGTTGAATTCTAAACGTGCTTTCACATGGCACATGTTATGAACAGAATTTAAATAATAAAATCGTTATTAAAACAATTAGGACGTTTTTCGAATCATTATCCGATGACATAATGACAGAATACGAATGTGTAGTTTCGACACTAAACCATAAATTTAAAATAATGATTACAATGATTGTGTAACTAGACAAACAACGAATTCGTTTTGTTAAAAGGAAGAACGGACATGGCTTTTGAAAGTAAAAACATAATCTTACCAGCATCTAATTATTTACCAATCTGCCCAGCAATTATAACAAACGTATGTTTATCTGTGGAGGTTAACGGGATTTTAATAGCTAATGCTGATTCAAAATCACGTGGCTCAAGCGACAAGTTTGATTGCGATCTCTGAAATAACAGGTAGTTGATAGATAATGGAATGGTTATGTCTGGTTGCGAGATTGATTTCTGTATTACATCCTCTGGCAGATGAGCAGATGCATCCACTAGTTATTGAGGTCTTTGACCGGCTAAAGTTTTGTTTTACAGTTTTAATAATATGTATCGTAAAGTTTATGGTACACTCTCCGGTCTTTATAGTTTATGGTTTATTGCTCGTTTGATGGTAGAATAAAATCGCTTATTTTTTTAGTTCGTTAGCCCTAATGTTAAATATATCTCTGTCATGTAAATGTTTCGTTAAGAATTGAAGTGAGTGTACAATTTTACTGGATTTGAATTAGATTAGGATGATACAAACCTGAAAACTCTTTGTTTGTGTAGAATTAAAGCAACTGTGAAAGACGAGAGCGGGGCTAAGTAAGAGAAAGTGTCATGCTGCAATAAAGCTGGGCCAGCACGAACGTAAGGGGGCAAACGAACAGTCAGAGCATTTTGACATATAAAACAGCGGGCAGGGCAACTTTAGCATACACAAATGCGTGGACAAAAGTGACGCCTAAAAATTTATATATGTAAATTCGGTTTGGGTTCCCACTTTAGGTACCGTAAACAGTTATCGATTGTCATCGTTCATTTTTGTGGAAGTGTCGGTTGATCACGTACGCATTTAGGATTCCGTAACCGAAGGGCGCAATCCCCCATTACCAAACCATTCAACTGTATCGGGCACCATCTGGGCGTGTTTTCACCGTAATAGTTATACAGTTGATATTTTAGCTTTTTTACTGCCTGCGAAAATTGAAAACTTTCATAAGGCAAGCTATTGCATTGATCCAATTTTCTATGTTTACGTTTACATTGTACCAGCAGTGCCCCGCGGTTTCACCCGTGATTCTGGTCCTATTGGTCATAGTTTGGTGGTATATTTAGACGATGGATATTATTTTAGGCCTAAAGTCTTTTTCGGGATATCTACCAATGGAATAATTTTTCAAACAGGACCAGTAGTTCCTTTTTTTTGTTGTCGCGGGGAAACGCATTTATGCGCCTTCACCGGCCCTGGGTCCCCTCCCAGGGACCCTCCCAGTGGTGTGTGGGACTCGCGACACATGATATTGCCGAGTCCACCTCCTAGGTTCAATTAGCTTCGCCCAAGGTGTCTGGGTTCACCCCAGGCTACTGAGTCCCACCGCCACGACAAGGGTTGAACCGTGGTGGGGAGGACAAGTAGTTCCTGAGATAAGCCCGCTCAATCAAACAAATTATGAATATTATAATATTATTAATATTAAAATATATTACTCAATTAAACAAATTATATTAAATTATTTCGCTTCACATGCATTTTTCCTGCTAGAACGAATACGATATAACCGCCCGTACCGGCCGAGCGATAAAATCTTACATATAGTGACACAGTTATAACGTATGACTGACAGAATGTCAAACTCACACACCGCTAAACGCGGAAACGAGCCCGGGTTCGAATCCGTAAGCTGAGAGCTTAGATTTATAGAAATAAAATAACGCGACTGTAGAGAGCTCTAATAATAATAAATAAATCAAGAACACGGCTTTTGTCGATTTGTAGCGCTAATCAACCCCTCCCGTCAGGGGGGGGGGTGAGGAGGCCGGCCTCCTCAGATAAGCCAAACATTAAACGAGCTCAATTATCCTTATCCACGACACCGCAAATTAAACGGCATCGTGCGCGCACCATCCCACTAGTGCGGGGTGGGGGACCGTTTCCCCCTTTTCGGTCCCAATAATAATCACCATAGAATAACGCACACAATAAAATTCCGGTTTGTCTCTTCCCATCTGCGGGAAAAGAGGGGGGTCTGTCCCCCTATCGTCTCCCTAAACCTGAAGACAAAAAAGTCTTTCGTAGTCAGTCGAACAAACAGTCGAAAAAAACAAATTATGTGCACGCGTAAGAAGTTATATTTCTTTGGCTAATGCCAATTTGTAATCTAGAGAAAAGCTAAAATGTTGACTATAGCTTCATGGTGTCGGTTTTTCTTGACGACGAGCGCGCGCATGGTAGAAATTTACTCTCATAACTTTTCCCTAATGCGCCAAAAGAAGTATAACTTCAAAAAATCTTTAGCTTTATTTTAAAGAAGTAAGGATGAACATACCCACAATGTCATTGTACACACAATAAACTGTAAAATTCCTACTGGCTACCGCCAGTCCACTCACGATAAGTGAAACAAGACTTCGCCACTTATGACGGTCAATGACAGTTCCAAACGAAAGTTGATGTTACGAGTAATAATGATTATGACGATGACGGAACCCTTCTTGTACCGGAGCAACTCTCTCTTGGTCCTTGTTTCTTGACAAACTTCTTCAATTGACAGACTTATGCCTACCGTACATAAGGACACTGACATATAACACGTTTGAGGTCTAATGAATATATTTTTACAATAAAACTACTTTTACGGATTCTATCGCGGTTTATTTAATTATTTAACTAGCCCGACGATTCAGAAGCTTTACAGCAAGCATGCTGAAGTTGGCCCCGCCATTACATTAGGTTTCCTCACTAGGAAACACCGATTCCTTCCAAGGATGATCCGTGAGGCGTGAATTAAAATACATATAAATTTCAATAGAAAAAATGCCCTTCACTTGGGACCCTGTAGTAATAATCAAATAAAAAAGTAAACATAACACCTCAAGACAGTAAGTTATAATAAGTACTGTTAGCGTTAATCGGAACAACTAGAACTAGTTTTATTGTAACGCGTAACATTCGCGTAAACTTAAGACATCAGTAACATATTTTTTAATCAGGAGGCGCCTGAAATACAGCGGTTACGGTTCCCATCTGCACGGATTGCGCGTATCTACTGAAATGCCGCCTCTGGATCGTCCTAAGCGCAAACGTAAACTTTAAATCTTTTATTTACGTTTTAGATTTCTATAGCAGTTCCGATATCTAAATTGTATAGTGTAATTGGCCTTAAATACGGAACGGTGATAATATAAATGAATACTTTTTTGGCACAGCTGCGACCTGCGGGTGCGGCCTCGATTAATTCAATGAATTAATGCCGGATTTTCCCTAAAAGTAGTGAGTATTTAAATTACTAAATAGTAATGTCGTCTTAGCCGAGATTCGGCCACAGCGGCGAATGTAGACGACCCAACTGATTAGGACATTATGGTGCTCAAGTGTGTGCGCAGGCACAATTGCACTCATTACAAATTGTATCTTAAAACATACAAAGTCCAATATCAAATAGGTAAATTAAAAGAAAATACAATGGGAACGTGGAAGGGTGTAGGTACCGGGGTAGACCTAGACTGTCGTACCATGATCAGATTGATCCGGGACTCTTCGAAGAGTCTTCACCGGCGTATTTGTATGAAGAGGGTAATGAATGTGTAGGGATCAAGGCAAATATGTAAGGATCGTTATGTGGCACTCTGTTCTCTCGCCCTTCCGCAATAAGGAACTGGTGTAAATCTGTGTTGTTGTTGATGAATCTTAAAAACTACTGTTGCATTAACTTCCATTTACACCGCTTATTTCTCTATAATGAGTTTTGAATCTGCGAAATACGAACCACTGTGGTCCTATTCAATCTCTTTTTCTGTTCATGTCTTCCAAATTTATATATTACTAGCTGTTACCCGCGACTGCTCCCGCGTGGACTACAGAAAAACCGTCCAAAAGATGTTCTTCCTATAGCCTCTGTAATATTCTGATGTGTAAGCTATATTAGTGTAAAGTTTTATCAAAATCCATTCAGTAGTACTTAAGTGAAAGAATAACAAACATATACACTTACAAACTCTCGCGTTTAAAATATCAGTAGGATGTAGTTCTGTTTGAATAATTATTATATTTTATCGAGAAAATATGCAAAAGGAAAATACTGTGTTGAGTGCTTTTCTTTAAGATAAGTATAACATTTTTAGTTTGTCCGGTAGCTCGTTGTGATAAATGAAAAGTATTTTAATAAGTAATCTAGATAAAAAAAAATGCAAATATGTGTTAAAATCTAACTTTTACTTGTGAACACGTCTTTGAAGCAAAGATGTTGTTCATAGCTGGAGGTGCTTTAGTGGTATCCGAATAGAGTGTTTTGAACACTGTGTTTCATTTCTGCTTTTAAATAAAGTATAAAAATTTAAAAATGTTTTCAAAAATACCTGTTCATAAGTATTAATGACTGTCACATACGGTTTATATTCGCATAATCATAATCATACGCACAATCGCGCATCCGACTCACATGCCGTCTCGTTCCCTTTAGCCAAAGAAAGTGCAACAACCAATTAAAGGGTCTATTGAAAGGGTTGATAAAGGATAAAGGGAAATTGACATATGATATCAAGATGTTTAGAATCCCTTTTTAGATCATAGTCAGTTGTGCAACATTGTAAGGTAATGACAGTGAAAGCAATTACTTCTTTAAAATTTATTATAATGACTCCTTTACAATGTATCATTAGTTCTGTTACCTTCGTGCGACTAGGTCGTGTCGTGACTGGCGGCCGGCTCCACATGGATGGCTGCCATGATTGCGTATGCGCGGCGTGTCCGCAACTTCCTGTTAATGGCCGGCGCGTCTAGTCTACAGTCGCGAACCCCCGAATGGCTCATTCAACTACCAATAAGGCCTGTTTCATACTATCATTATAATTCGGTTCCATTGTATTGTTCGCGCCAATAGCTCTGTGGAAACATTCGAAATTTGAATCTGTTTTCCCGGAACATAAGATTAGAATATTTAATCTGATCTCTTGTTAAGAATACCTATCGCACTGTCGCATTTCGTGCGGTTTGCGAGTTTCCGTAGCCCACGGGAGGACGATGAGTGCGGCCCCTCTTCTTATTTGTAGTTGTAGCGGCAACAGAAATACATCTTTCTAAATTTTAAATTTACAGCCTTGATTGGTTCATGAGAAACAATTTGATGGCTGACAGACGGAGATGGACATCGTAGTCTTAGAAATAGGGTTCCGTTGTCTCATGTTTAAGTCGAATTACCCATTACAATAAAACTAATTTTACATTTTACGGATTTTATCGCGGTCTATTTAATTATTTAACTAGAGCGACGTTTCAGAAGCTTTACAGCAACCAAGGAGGGTGGAGTGCGATGACAGATGATCAGATGTCACAATGTATTAAAAGTACCCACTTTTACACTTTGCGTAATGAACCCTAAAATGGTTTATTATGTTCGCTATTCTTAGTTATCGTCTGTAAAATGAAGTTAAGATGTAATAGCCGACGTTATCTCGGGCTGATTCTATTACCGTTCTTTCATTACGGTTATCTCATTACTGAGTAAGTTATTATGTAGCTGAACCCTCGCTTCTTTCCTGTACGAGATTGTATGATGAATACCCGCGCCTCGCGGATTCGCCCGCTCAACCCGCTCGCTACTGCGTCTGTTGGGACGTGACAGTATGTATATAGCTACACATATATGTTATAGCCACTGAATTCTTTTTTCTCGGAAACTTCATCGGACTGGTCAAACTATGAAATATTTTTAAAATCCTTCCAGCCGTACCTGTTGCAAGCACGTTCAAACAAACCCTTCAGTTTTATAATATGTTGTTTTCTACTATATAATAAGATATGGATGCATTTCTTCATAGCAGGGAATAGGCCCTCATTTCGAGCCCAAATCCTCGCCTCTCTAATCAGATACAAGCCAAAAACGAAAATACGTATAAAGGCGTTTATACATACACATATAAATCTACGCAAATTAATTGCTTACATAATATCTTGTATTCGAAAATTAAAATTTTGTATTTTCAAAATGGATGACAGATTTTTAATAGCAGTGGAGTAGAACCGATAAATTCTTTCTGTGTGTTGTGCCCAGCATGGCGTCCGATCTGAACTATTTATTTAATCGTTAAGAATTTAAATTTGATGACCTTTAATCTATTTAATTTGATTATATTATATCTAATTTAATGGGTCACTGAGGTTTCCTTGACATTATAACAGGCCGTGTGACAGGTCTTCTTGAATTAATTACCTTAATTTACGTTCAGCTATTTTATTAACATATCTCGGTATGTGGGTATGCGAGTTGGGAATGTCACGCGATGTGAGAGTGAAATACATAAAAAAAAATCCTCATTTCATTATCACCAACCACAACGTGTTCTATTTAAATCACATCAAATTACAAGAATTTGTGTGCCAATATCGAACTGTCACTTTTTACGTGTAGCCATAACGCGGTAAATTATCTATAAGTTTACTATTACTTAATAATTATTGCGTCATACGTGAACTATTGGATTAGACAATTGTTTCGTAAAACATCAAATGTCTTTATGCGTCGTTAACTAAAACACTTTCTCTCCTGAAGGTCGCTGCTGTGCTTTGAATATTGTCATAGTAATAGGGTTGGCACGAAAAAAAAGTAGTCCATCATTATGCCGGCGACTTCTTAAAAGTATTAAGGGGCAAACGAGCAGCCTTTTTAATACTATCAATACATATTTGCGTAATTGCTATTCTCCTACTCTCTTCCTCCCTCATGGGCAACTGGAAAGTAATAAAAGCGACGGCATGGCACACGCTATTGCCGTAAAGTTTCGTTGTTGCGTTTCGTGCGGTTTCTGAGTAGCCGGTGGCCCATTAGTTTTATAGGACGGAGAAAGGTAAGGTAACACATCTACTTAACGATTATGCAGAAGTTCATGGGCACCGGCAGTCATCTAGTGGCCCCTACTGCTTGTTTGGCGTCCTAGACTAGAAAAAATAACAAAATATGGCTGTCAACCTGCGGCGTGCAAGTGCGGTGAGCGAGAGGTACTTACTTCCCCAGTCGTGTCGGCCAAATTCGGCTGCAATGTAACAGTACCTCTTACTAAATTCTATTCCTCCAATTAATTTTTCCTTGGTAGCAGGAAAGTGTGGGTAAGATTCTGTGAAGTGAGGCTAGGGCTAAAATAGTTATTCACTACAACAACCTGGCACTTACTAGCAACTGCCAACGGTGAGTTGACTAGTTTGGGATCTATACCCACTACAATAAAATTTAGTACAGAAATTAATTTGAAGTCGACAATAAAATAAGGAATAGAAGGCGTTTAGGAGTTCTGTTAACAAAATGCTAATGATAAATTTTAACAGCTGTGAACTCCTTTATCCTCGCTTCGTACAGTAAAGTTCAAATGAGATGCAACACGTGATGTAACATATAAATTTTGTTGCTAGTCTCTTTAGATGTTACATTTTCGAGTTTACCAGTGCCATCTTTCGAACTTAGGACATCAGTACATATTATATACAAAGCTCCCAAAACAGCCTGTATTTTCTCAAAATCTACTGAACAGATTTTCATGTGGTTTTCACCAATGGGTAGAGGTGCAGCCGCGGTGGATAATAGTTTGATTCTATTTGAATTAGATAATAATACAGTTATAAACGTAAACCTTATATTGATAGGAAGAGGTAGTGCCATGCTGCAGAGCAGGAGGTAGTGCCATGGGTAGTGCATGACTCTATATCCTCCAACGCAACGGAATTGCGCCGACACTACCGGGGAGATACCTCTCGCTCACATGATACTGCAGTAAAATGACATCTTCGGTGTCGCGTTTCGTGCGGTTTGTGAGTAGCCGGTTGCCCTTCGAAGGAGAGCATGAAAGGAGGGCAACGCATCGCATAGTAATTGCGGATCTTCATGAGCGTCGGTAGTATAAAAAGGCTCCCATTGCCCGGACAAATTTTATCTAGAATAAAAAGAGTAAGCATCGACAACCCTGAGCGTAACAGTTGAATAATTATTGCTCAATAAGTGACAATGAGATGAATGTACTTTCGTACGTTCGGTACAGGCTTGACTTATAACATTGTACGATACCTGACCTTTGTAATTATTTCAACAGCTGATAGTATATGGCGCTGACACATCCAGCATCCTATCAGCTTTCGAAATTATCTTACACACGTGCCCTATAGTTGAACACCTGTAAATCTAGCCCTTTTTCTTATGGTGCCTCCAACTAATAGATGATGGCTGTGAGCTCGGAGCATTTTTCCTTATCTCTATCGAGGCGAAATGCCGCGGAGTGCCGCGGAGCTAGCTCTGCGCCTCGCTGTGCCTGTCTACCCAATAGATTAAAGAAGTCTAGGGAACATCGGGGAGTAGCCAGTTATTATAAATAAATAACTAATATTTTTAGACCGTAGTTATTACTATAGACAGTAGTTATAAATAAATAACGATTATTTTTCGGGATAAAATAATTTTTTATTTCAATATAGATTGTATCCTATATAAGTATCTTTCACCCCTATTCGTTTAGCAGCTCTTGGACGAAAAAATAACAAATGTAACAAGTTATTGCTTTTATATTAAAAAAAAAATATCTGTGGAATTATCACATCACGTTAGCCAAGTCGTGTGCTAGGTACTGTAAGGACTTGTGTTACAGGTACTACACCGTAATATAATCAATATTTTTTTTGTAAATTTAACATTCTTATTTCATGAATATATATAAACGTCCATGACCTAGGCGGGATTCTAAACCGTGACCTCCAGCGTACCACACTGCCTAGCCGCCACGTTTACAACTGTGCTCTTCGGTCGTCACAAATGTAAAGTACTAGTAGTAAGCATATACACCCGAAGCCCGCATACTGAGATTAATTCGTTTAGCAATACAAATTGCTTCCTTTATTCAATACTCCAACTCAATGACTGTGAGATTATATCTAAGGCATCCGTGCCACAGTATGACGAAGAGAAATATGACCAACGATTATTAAACACTAGCATCGGCATACGATTTAACTCCGGTGTTATTAGTCTTAGAGCCTTGGTACATTACCTATAAACTTTCTTATGAATCCAGCTATCGTACACAAGAGTAATTTCTCAAATCCGACGTGTAGTTCCCGAGGTTACCGCGTTCATACTTACAAACAGACTCTTTGTTGTTATTACGTTAGTGTGGATATTAACAAATTGCCATCAGAGTTATAAGGTCGCACTATTTTATGTTATACCCAAAGAAACCGACTGTTTCTTCAACTTTTTAGAAGCGTTATAGCAACCACGGTCACGGGTGGGTTGGAACGTTGGGTTAGTTAAGTAATGGAATAATCCGCGATAAAGTTCTTAAAAATAGTTTTATTGTAATAGCATCAATATGTTAAAAGATTGATGAGGAACAACTGAAATATATTATATTGTTTATAAATAAATTTATGGACTTCAATAAACAACAGATCCCAGGTTAGGTTAAGAGCACCGCGACCGACTCGAGAGTATTAACCTGTGTGTCTGCTGGCCAAAGGCAGAGAAAGTTTGGTTATAGAAAGATGCCTGTGAATCGTCATATCTATATAGACACATACGCATAATAATATTATGAAGAAGAAACATTTGATTGTTAGTTTGTTTGCATTGAATAAGCTCCATAACTACTTAAACATTCCCATAAATTTAATACATCAACATTGGTGTTATTTACGTATCACGGTGCATAATATTATTCATATAATATAACGTAACAGTTGTGCTTTTACCACTGTTGTACTTTTTTTTTGGGTTTAGTAAATGCGTAACATAATTAAAAATTACAGCAGGTAGTGCCACGATGTATTGGTACGACACAGCCGGTATACCTCGCTAACACGATATTGCCGTAAAATAACAGTTATGACGCGATTTGTGAGCGGCCCATTACAGGGAAGAGGTGCAAAGCAAATATGCGGATGTTTATAGACGTCTGTACTCGTGCTAATTCCAACTGCCTGTTGGCCAGTAGACAATAATAAAAACGAAAAAACATTTGACATCCTTATTATGTACAGTCTTCTTACGCTCAAAAACTAAATACTCACTTCGTTAGGAAGCAAAAAGTCTTCGTTAGTCTGGTAAACTGTTATCACAAATGCAATAGTATCGCTAGCTGTAGTAGATCCTTCCGAAAACATTATACAACTTTAGTTGATGGAGTGTATTATCACCACCTGATAGACATTCATGATACCACTTGATGAATAAAAACTATTTTTATACAATTTCCATATTCGGTGGTAAAAACCGGTGGTAAATATAAAAAATATATACAATAAATAGTGGAAATTGTATAAAAATATTTCTTATCCATCAAGTGTTATATAAGGCTGATTTTAGTCTCACGCCGACGGCACGCGCACCGTCAGCCCTGAAGGCCGAGATATATGAACTTATAGGAAGCGTTTTTTGGATAGCGACGCGTCACCAAAAAACGCTCCCTAAAAGTTCGTATATCTCGGCCATCAGCGCTGACGGTGCGCGTGCCGTCGGCGTGCGACTAAAATCAGCCTTAGTGTTTCCCTGCAAGTGTTAGATTTTAAGTCACGTTACTGTCACGTTTCACAAAGCCCTAAAGCTGTCCATTTGGCCGTCAAACCGCAAATAAATTTGCTTCGCTGCAAACTGAAATGTTAACTTTTCCTAAATTCACTGTGCGAATACCACGAGAACTTACGAGCCATTGTGCCAGCTGACCAGGCCTGACCAGACCCGACAATGTATCGGAGGGAACGCCCATCAATTTCCGTGCCATCTGAAATGTTTGTAGCCAACATATTTCTTCCATGGAAACGTGTAGACGTTTTTAATAATAGAATACTTATAACAGCTCTCAAGGGAAATGATACCACCTTAAAATTGCTAGACTATCGCGCTTCGTGCGATTTGTGGGTAACCATCGGAGGGGGGAGAAGGGCAATGTGGGGAGCAAACGAACAGTCTTTTGATGACTACTGACGTCCATAGACATCCGAATAATTATTCTGTAGTTAGCCTCATTCCATCCAATGGGCTCTCACTCACAAACCGCGTGTATTGTGACAGCGTGTCACTAGTGGTATCACGTGTGCGAGAGGTACCTTCGGTACTGCATGCGGCATTGTTACACTGTGTTAATACTTCTGTTTTTAATACGAGCTACCTCCGCTACGGGCCGGACCTCTCGCTCACATGAGACTGCCATAAAGTGACAGCTACGCTGTCGCCTTTCGTGCGGTACATAAATAAATGTATTCATTCGTATGGCCTAATCTTCTACAAGCTAGAAACGTAAGATTTTCTCAATGAATGAAAATATGTCAGAGGGGCTGGTGCCCGCGACTTTGTTCGCGTACTTGTTCGATTTTGAAAAAAAAAGTAGTAACGTTCTTACCCTGAATCATTCTGATGATTCAGGTTCCAGTGTTTAAAACAAATTACACCACATACGTCGCCCTGGCTTATTAGTTATACAACAAAAAGTTGAATTAAAATCCTTCCATTGGTTCCGGAGGTTAGCCGTGTACAAAATGACAGACATAAGAACGTACAAAAAGACATTTTTTTTTCGAAGTTTTTGTCTACTAATGTTTCTTTATCACACCATAATTTTTGTTTTTGAATTTATTATGTGTGAATTAATATGAAATTATAATGTACAGGCTCACTTTTTCTATCCTTTTATTACATGGATACAGATCAGCAGTGAACGCGAGCGAAGGATAACAACCAGTTTGATTGTAGTAGACGCGGAGTGGTCGTGATATCCTTAAGCATTTCTATAAATAGATAACACGTAGGGATGGACAACTCGTTCTAAAAGTACCTCCGATGAGGGAGACCGAGAGACAAGCAAAGAAAAGAGTTTTTTTTTTCTCGGAGGGACCGACTATTGACGATGGCATTGTATTCGCCATAACAGTTCATCGGAATAGCGAAGGCATTTGTGTCTGTAGTTTAGGGACGTGAAAGCGAAACGGACTTCCCCTTTACCCGCAGATGGGAAGAGGTGTACCAAATTGTTTTTGAACATACCCTATAATTATTATTTATGGGGCCAAATTGCACTTCCCATACTAGAGGGGCACCGCGAGCACTGCGCGGTTAATGATACGGAAAGCAATGAAGGCATTTTGGAGTTTTTTTAAAGTAGCAGTGGTGGGGGTGGGGAGGGGAGGAGGTCAACACATCTGCATAATAAATGTGCGGATGTCTGGGCGTCGGTCCACAAAAGACTATGGCTGCTCGTTTGTCCCTTTATACTATAAAAACATCAAGGGTGCCAATCGGCATTGTAGACGAATAGGTAAGGACTTGTGTTACAGGTACCAGGTCAAAGGAATAATATGTAATATTTTTTACTAATAAAAGAATATATAAATACAGCAATTACAAGAATTAACCAGCACAATGTATGATTGTGTGCTATTCGAACTGTTATTCCAGGCCGGACTATATGGCTAGGCTTGTAACGCGAAGGAGACGCGGAGGCGCGTGCGCACTGTCCGGTGAGTCGCGTCGTGTGGTCGTGCCACTGCGCCTACATCGCACGCCAAACTGATGCCCATGTCAAGGCAATGTCGCAGGTACTTACGTAGTGTCCTATTACTACGACCTTTTCCCTAAGGGAAGGTTATTGAAATATCCTATTACTACCATCTAAGGTTATTGTAATAATAAAATTAATACACACATATCTTCACATTATCTTAATAATGGGGTAGAGCGGCACATATCACGATCCTTACGGTCCTTACATACCCGCCCTGCCTCTTCCACATAACTCACATTAGCCAATGTCACAAAAGTCAATATTAAAATTAATAAAAACTTAAAAGTGTTAGCTACACTATCGCTCAAACGCGCGATATCGAATCTACAAAATAATGTTTGTGTTCCCGGTGCACCATTAGGGAGACGGAGCAAATGGAGGCAACGCATCTGCATATGCTGATGTTCATGGTCGTTACTCAAAAACGGTAAAAGCCTCGGTGAACGCGGACATTAACGAAGTAGTAAAAAGCGAGGAGAGACGCGAGTGAAACCGCGGGGCTCTGCTGGTTACTACATATATCTGCCAATTAATACACATTGACAGCCGTTATCGATATTCTATCGATCGAGGGATTTGTCTATCGTACGACGCAGGTTCCATGTGAAATATGTGAAAATTCTATCTCCAGTAGCCAAATCTAACGATAGATAGAATATTTAAACGGACCTTAGCGATTTCAATAAGTTTGTCTTATAAGTGGAACACGAAACAACACGAGCACGCACTGTATTGTACACAAATTTATAATTCATTAATAACTTATTTACTAATCATATGTACATTAATAACTTATTTACTAATCACATGTACATTAATAACTTATTTACTAATCATATGTACATTAATAACTTATTTACTAATCATATGTACATTAATAACTTATTTACTAATCACATGTACACGCTATTTGGCGGTCACTCTATTTGTCATGTTGTATTACAAATGTCAATATTAGTTATGGCCAAAGTTGTGCATAAATAATGCTAATTTTAACTTGTACTGTCGCAGAGAAAGCTTTAGATGAAATGACATACAATACCATTGGATAAGGCAGGCCGTGTAGTGCTTCGATTATTAAAGCGAGCGATCCGCCTTTCTCCCCTCCCCACCCAATGGGCCACCGGCTACTCACAAACCGCACGAAACGCTATCGACGGCAATGAACAACCACATAATTACTACGCCGACGCGTTGCCCTCCTTCCAGCACCTACCAATGGACCACCGGCTATTCACAACCGCGTGAAACGCGACACTGACGATGTCACTTTACGGCGGTATCAAGTGAGCGAGAGGTATTACCCTGGTCGTACCGGCCCAATTCCGTCGCATTGGAAGATGTGGTATCACACACCATGCATGGCACTATCTCCACCTATGCAGCATGGCACTACCTATTCCTAAAATGCATGTAGACACAACATTTTGTCACCCATTGAATCACAATTGGCATTGTTGAATATTACAATATCTCAAGGCCTTGCTCGGTATAGACACTGGCATATGTGGAATACATGCCTGTACCAGTAGAGCGCACGCATCAATTGTAATCCCTTCATCTTTATCCAACCACTTACCCACTCATAGTATCTATTAATAAAAACCAGCCATGTGCGAGTGGAACCACACGAAGGGTTTCGTATCACAATAAAAAAACAGTCAAAAACACGTTTGTTGCTGCGATGCCACTTAAATACCTATTTTATCCATTTTTAATATCTGTTGTTATAGCGGCAACACGAATACGTCATCTGTTAAAATTCCAACTGTCTAGACGTCACTGCTCGTGAAATACAGCCTAGTGACAGAAAGACGTACCTAGGACGCTTAGTAATGGGGTCCCGTTTTAAACCTTTATGCACGGAACCCATTGACTTACAAAAACACCAAAATGCACAGTTTAAATTATGCACTTATCTCAAATAGAACCCGCTTTGTAGAAGCGACTCAAAATCACGAGTGTAAGGTAAGATATTTCAGTATGACAGTCCAATATGAAACTGTGTATCATGCATACTTGTAAGTCAATGACAGAGCCCTAAAAACAACGTTTGAGACATGTGTTTTTAAAATACATGTGTTTATGATTCTGTTCCGTATATAAATTGTAAGCGGTGATCATAAATCTTGGTGAACGCGATAAACTGTTCTCTCTAGGATTTATACACGGCTTTGATGCAACTTTGTTTGATTCGCGATAAAATTAACAGGTCGCCTGTCCCACGCATCATAACTTCCATTGTTTAATTTCCGTCCTGGGCACAGGCGTAGACTGTAGAATGTCATTCATTACTGTTTGGACAGGAAATTGGACGTGTATATTGATTCAGTGGAGAAACTCTCCAGGTCATTAGTACACAACCTGGTCTCGTGGTAATGTTCCACATATCCTACGGTCCTGAATTCGAGTCATGGATGTTAATACCCCCGTGATTGGAGGCCATGTTAAGCCGTACGTCCTTTTTTTGTTGACGCTGGGAAACCCATTTAGGCGTCTGCACTGGTCCTGAGTGGGATCCAATGGTGTGTGGGGCTCGCGGCATATTATAGCGCCTGATACCCACACAAACCACCCGTACAGTGTCACTAGTGGCGCCTTTGGTGAGGTGCCCCGGAACAACAAAATCATCAGGCCACCTCGACGGCTAGTCAGCCCTCCCCCCAAAGGGACCGACTCCACCTCCACAACCCCACCAAGTTCGCGGTAGCGGACTGGGGTGAGTTTACCAATCTCGTCCCTTGCCCTCTTGCGCTAAAGCGCCTCCTCTTTTTCTTTTTTGTCCCCTCTTCTTGTAAGAGGGGACAAAAAAGCAAAAAGAGGAGGCGGTTGGTACAAAGAGCAGCCTCCTAGATTCAACTAGCTTCGCCCAAGGTGTCGGTTTACCCCAGGCTACTGAGCTCCACCGCCACGACAGGCTTGAACCGTGGTGTGGTAAGGTCCTGCATGAAACTTACTTGTGTTACATGAGCTTAAGCATTACGTGCGCGTTAAATGCGTAACGTTTTACTTCATTAGAATTTAAAGATCGCAAGAAATCATTTATTAACGAAAATATAAAAATTATAAATTAATAGCAATGATGATTCAAAATCATGGTAATGGCAATAAATTACATTTGTGACAGAACATCGTCTGCCGGGACAGCTAGTAGACAATGATTGCAGCTATACAAATAAGGATTTACTGTGATATCTTTTTCACAACTTTGACTTTATTATCGAAGTTTCGTAATGATCAAAACGTTATATAGCCTATGTTCATTACAAACAATGTATGAATAAAATATTTTTTTCAAATCGGTCCAGTAGTTTCGGAGCCTATTCAATGCAAGCAAACAAACGAACAATGAAATGTTTCCTTTTTATAACATTAGTATGGAGGATCGATGGGATTCATTTAATGAATTTGCTTTGGTACATTTACGGTGTAAAAGGTCCCTGACATAATATATCAAGGTAATTTATCTCAAAACATGATCCATTTATGTCTTTTTTAAAGAAATTATATTTTATACCTTCGTTGGTTGTTGAAAGGTCGACCGGTAGCGTTGTGACGTATAGATGTTATCCACATACGAGAGGTCATGTCACCGCGCATTCGTGTCACGCGTAACATTTAGCATGTCAGGGACAAACTATACGCTCTACCAAATGTTGGTCTACTGTCTTTGTTTCGATATTTTGTTTCTTGTTTTGGCCGCATTGATTTACAATAATACCAGTGTCTCAAGACAAAAGAAAGATTTGCACGTTGTAAAATTACGCAGTCTGAAAACAACTTTAAAGCATGCATCTACTGTATTGTGCGAGTAACGAAATTAGTTATCTTTATAGACATTTATTTACAATAATACCAAGATACGCGGACAGCGTCTCAAAACCGCCCGTATAAAATTGTGCACAATGTAAAATTATTCGCTGTAAAAACAACTTAAAAATCATGCACGTAAGGTTGACTTAGCAAAAATATGTTTAAATTACGCACGTCTTTCAAATAGAATGTGCTTTGTGATTTTTTAAATAACTAAAAATTGTGCGCACATAAGGATGTGCGCACGGTTGTTTCAAAATGACAGCCCAGTATGAAACTGTGTATCTTGTATGTGTGAAAGTGAGTGTTTATCCGTGAGCGTATAATGATAAGGCCGTGCCGCCCCTTGCTCGACTTGGCGAAGGCACTGCCGTTCCCAAAGATGCATATCAATTTTATTGCACATTTTATTTTTATTAATAGAGCAAAGCCTTTATCCTGTGTATTTGTTTATCCTGTCTGATTGTTTAAATGAAATCTCTCAAAATCAGAATAAGAATAGAAATTTGTAGGAAATTAATGGATATTCCAATAGAGTTTGTGCCTCACACTCCTTCCCAATTCCAGAACAGGGAGGTACATGTCGCTGTAATACTGAAAGCTATGCTGTCGGATGTCGTGCGGTCTGTAAGTTTCCAGTGGCCCGTTGCAGAGGAGCGGAAAATGAAGAGAAAGTCGTCTATATAGAGATTATGCAGATGTTAGTGGATATCGATAATCAGGAAAATTCTCTGACTGCTCGTTTGTCCCATGTACTATACAAATCCGATGAATGTATGTAAAAACACTTTATAAAAATCTACGATATTTAAGGAAAACCACAGCCGGTCGAATGCTCGTACAGAATAATAGCCTATATGGTACTAAAACTATGATTACAACAGAAATGAGAAATGCTAATTAAAATTATTCACATGGTTAATGTAAGCATTTGATAAACGTGTCGAGTTGATAAGGAAATATCATATAGCACGTCGACGGTTTCGCAACACGAACTCTATACAAGGACACTGGAACTAGTAAAACAATCTACCTACATCGACTATCGGAAGAATGGAAAAAGGGATTTTATACGCTGTTCCGGTCGGTGTGTCCGGGGAACATCCCTTCTACCCACCTGGGCGCTTCGCCACTCACTACCGGATGGAATATTGTGTGGTTTTAGTGGGTTCAAGTCCGACATAACCAACAGTCGAGCCTCTTCTGAGATGGTACCTGAGGGGTCCACACGATATAATAAAGGGATGAAAAGCGTATAAAATCCCTTTTCCCATATATTCAGGGGATTAGCGTGATACCCAAGGAAGGTTTCATTATATTGGTCCCTGTTAATCACGGGCGATACCCGGACCGCTAGTTCATAATATGATGTATGATTCAAAAAGTTACATATTAAAATAGAAAAAAGGTAGACAGGCATACATCAAGATTGACAGTTTGAGTAGCGATTGTTAGATTCGAATTCACTCTCCTGCAACGTACGGCTACGATGTTGAATTCGCTTCCAGCTGTGTTTCCTGGCGCTTACCATCTATAATTATTTAAATCACGCGTGGGGACAGGTACATTCTAGGCAATCACGTCGTCACTTTTCACCAGGTGCAATGAACGCCAAGATCTCCTGCTAATCGCATCCATCCCCGACCGGCTACTGCACGGAGATAGTCCTCCCACCTGGTGAATCGTCGACCAACACTTCGTTTTCCTAAACGCGAGCTCCATTCCAGAACCTTACTGGCCCAGCTGCCATCTGTTCCTCTGGGTGTGTGACCAGCCCATTGCCATTATTTTATATTTTAATATGTTTAAATACCTACGGTTCAGTCCCGTGAATGGCCTCTGAATTTAGGACTGGTCCGGAAGTTTGCGGTAGCTCAACGGGTTATTGAACGTGCTATGTTCGGTGATTCTCTGTCCGAAAGAATTCCAAACGAAGTCATAAAGTACTAAGGAAACTAAAGTATCCGATATCAAGCGCAAACCTACTTAATATTAAAAAAGCGTTTGTCCAGTAAACAGCATTCTAAACCAGCCTTCGCATGTCTAGAAAACTTAAATCAGATCGTTCCTGTTTCTCACTGCGCCTTTCAGTTAAATTAGAATCAAGCTCCAACCTTCGGCAACTGTATTTATGGTAATACGTTTTAACGCGTTTATTTGCATTCAGAACGACTGATTTTAGCTCGTTTCGATGAATTAACCATCAACACCGTAACTACTGATATATATATGACCCAGAATCATAACTAGCAGATCCTCGCGGTTAACCGCGTACTCCATCCCCAAACGCACCCTTAGGGGTGGAGTTTTATAAAATTCGTTCTTAGCTGATATCTACACCCAAATAATAATGCCTAACGAAAAACAGTTGAATGTTTAACATTTTTTAAATACAATACGGACACCGCACCATTTCCAGATATCAGACATTTTTGTGCCAATGTCATTCCAAAGGGACTATAAATTTTAGTAATAATATAATTCTTTTTATAATGCCACATCCTGATCTATATAACCTGTTATAACTAGCTCACAATAGCGTGATGACATTACAAACTGGTTTAATTTGTATACAAGTAAGTATATAATGTGATGCGACGATTTTTTTTTCTTTACAAAAATCTTATTTGTCTTCCCAAAAAATCGCCACGTGAAAATTTTTAGACATTTCATGGTATGTAATTTAATGATATTTTATGGATTTATCGATAAAAATATGTTAAAAAGTACCTTCACGCCTGTTACCCCCGAAGAGGCGTTCTAGTACATCCACAACTCGTAAGTAGATATACTAGAACATCCACGATTAGCCAAGGTACTGAAATCCATGATGTCATGGATGGAAAGTCTTTGGCCACTTCGGGCACATTTCAATTCTGAACAATTTTAATGCGTGCTCAGAATAATCTGAGGAACATTTAACAACAGCTGCCCGACCTGGGGATCGAACCCAGGACCCCACGCGGCTAACGGTCTTAACAAGCGACACCCGCACCGTTACACCACAGATATGGTAAAAGTAATAGTAATATATTTTTTTATATATTTTAACATATATAAAAAATTTAATTGCCTTTCCATATCCTACATAAATAGGCATATATTTCGTTGAATATGTAAATAAATTATTTTCTTAATATAATGGTAGATAATACGGAAATCTCATTTGAGGGAGTTCTATCAGTTTTTATTATGATGAATTAAATTTATAATTAAAATTATTATTTATAGGAATTTTTATGTAGTAGTTAAATCGAGTAATTTACGAGTAAGGTCGTTTACACATATCCATAGTTTTATGTTTATTAATAAACTCTTTCAGACTTATATGGAGGTATGCGATCGAATCTTATTAATCCGCGATAGATAAACACATCCCTTACTCATCTTGCAGACAAAGATAACGAGCTGGAATCGATTTTGAATCGATAAGACGTAATTAATACACGGCTAATTATCAGAAACCAGAAGTTACTTTTGTAAATTATTACTACTTGATTGTAAAAGCCATTAACAAGATTTGTTTATGTATATTAATTTACATTATACTTCGGCAACTTAAGTTTTATTTAATATAAAAATTTAAAACATATAGTGTTTCTGAATAAGTACATGTATTTTTCGTAGCAATGGTTTCAAATTAGGACCGTTTTAACTTTTAATAAATTGGTCGTTTTAGAAACTGATTCTTTTCTCTACACCTTAAGCAACGCTTTCATTTAGTAATTTAAACAATAATTTATTACTTGGTGAGAACATGGAAATGACAATAAATACAGTTACTTATTCAGAATAAACTTTGTAGAAGTCTATATAGAAGCATCGCACTAACCTCCGCTTTACTCTTTCTATTGACCACTCAATAGACGATGATTATGTCGATTGACATTCAATTCTATCATGTACTAGAACTGGACCTGTTTGCAAGTGGGTGTCGATGTAAATTGCGACTTATTTATAGTATGAATATAAATGGATATTTTTCTTTGCAGAATCTTCAGCAAGACGAGGCGCCGGGGTGGCGCCGAACTCGCCACGCTCGCTGATGACACAATAAATTGTGATGCTGACGCGCACAGGCCCTTACAGAAATTTGCGTCCCAGAGGGCGACGGAGGCTGTAGTGGAAACGTTTGTTACGAGATCAAGTGCCTAAACCACCAAAATGCTAAACAACCGTCGTAACTTTATATTTAGAGTGAGTATTGTGATCAACGTCGTGGTGCTGTTCTACGCCGCGGTGCACCTGTCCAGCAACAGCACGCCGCCCGTGGAGTGGGCGCCGATAACGGTGGACGGGTCGGAGAGAGGCGCGGAGTTCAGATACCTCAATCAGGAAGAGATACGTAACAATACGGACAGGGCGCTCGAGTCGAGCGTCAGAAACTTTGAGGAGTCCACGTCGCAGAAGACGCCATCGACGATGGCGATGACGAATAAGACTGCATCTAGCACCGCGTCTATACCGGAGCTGGAGAAGAAATTTAACAGTACAATGCCTGAGGCTGATATGTCGAATGGTACGCTGGAAATCGAAGAAGAGGACGCATTGAATCAAGCGACGTTGGCGTACCTCAGGAATTCGTTAGCGTGTAACGACAAGGACATGCTCCCGTCGACCACGCAGCGCGGCGAATTCTGGGTGCTCAAAAATTTTGTACGCGCTGACCACGGGTTTATACAGTGCCATGAATCTATTACATATACAACACACGCTGGCTTTGAGTTCCTCGATAATGTTCAGCCGCTCGTCGAAAGGTAAGATTCATATTGTTTAGACCGGCTCTGCCTGTACTGCCATAATTTGCTTTTATCCAACAGATTCACTATTGCGGTGCGGGTGTCGCCTGTTAAGACCGCTAGCCGCGTGGGGTCCTGGATTCGATCCCCATGTCGGGCAACTATTATTAAATGTTTCTTCATGGATTGGAATGTGCCCGAAGTGGCCATAGGCTTGCCACCTATGACATCATGGGCCTCAGTATCTTTTTTTTGCTTACGCGGGGAAACGCATTTACGCGGCTTCACCGGCCCTGGGTGGTACATGATAGTGCCGAATACCCACAAAAACCACCGCGAGTGGCATCAATGCCGCACTTGGTGAGGTGCCGGAAGAACAATCATCAGGGCATCTCGACGGCAAGTCAGCCCCCTAAGGGACCAACTCCACCTCCACAGATGGAGTTGCCCCGCGTGTGGGTTTCCCATCTTCGCCCCTTGCCCCGGACGCAAAAGCGCTACCTCCTGTTGCTCTTAGGTCCTCTCTTCTTATAAGAAGGGTACCGAGAGCGATTCCTCCTCCTTATCTTTAAGCCGAGGGGGCTTCTTATAAGAGGGATGCAGAGATCCCCCTCGGTTCAATTGGCTTCGCCTAGGTTCACCCCAGGCTACTAAGCCCCACCGTCACGACAAGGCTTGAACCATGGTGGAGATGGGCCGCAGTACCTTGGCCAATCGTGGGTGTGCTTAGTATATCTACTGGACTTACGAGTTGTGGATGTACTAGCACACCTCTGCCTGCCTCTTCGGAGATAAGAGGCTTACTTACTTACTTAGATTAAGTTCTGAATGGATTTGGTTAAGCTGTTGTTTGGATAACCTAAATCAGAAAGAAAGAGACATTTAGTTAAGTCCGTGTCTAGGCTGGATGTCAGTGCACATTAGGTATTGAATAGTCAATATCCCCAGCGTTTTAAACCTGTCCTTAGTACACGATTGCCCCTATAATATTCTTAAAGATTTACTTCCGATAGCGACCTTCAATTAATATAACCACGAGGTGCCCCAGGATATAACCATAAACGCAGGTGTGATTAATCCTTCGACGATTTTGTTAACTCGCTCACCTTTGCTGGCCTTTCCCTTTGTCAGTTCACTAGCATAGCGTTGAGTTTGTCTTGTGCTTTGATTATATTAATGCTGTAGTTTTGCTTCTGGAAATAAAAGTTCCCCCTTTTCTTAAGTCATATTGTTTATATTATGTCTATGTTGCCCCAATGGGTAATAAATGAACGTGAAGAAAATTTGCTACATATATCTTTAGTGGTTTAGATATAAAAATACCTTTTATCTTGCGTTTCTTTACAAAATTAATTGGAATGAGCTACCAAATATTACAGTTGGGAGCAATATCATACCTTTTAGTACCTCTGTCTAAAATATAGGCATCCACTTGGACAAATCTCTTTCATGGCAAGTACAGTTACAAGAATTACGTTGGAAAATTTTCAGTGCTGCAGGCTCTTTAAGACGTCTTAGTAGCTTTCTTCCAATTCATACTAAAATATCTTTCGCGCAATCACTTCTATTGCGTTTTCTAGATTACGCTTATGTCTGCTACAGCGATATCAACGAAAGCCATCTCTCATCTCTATGGAATGCATTACCTATAGCTGTACGGAAACTGCAAACCGCTATGGTTTATTATTTTTAAGAAACGTCTTAAGGGTCATTACCTTACTCTATCCACTGTTTAGTAGATATATCCATTTCCAATACATCTGTGTTGATGTCTTAATACCTGTGTTGTCCCCATCGCTTTCTGTATGTATTAATAAATAAAGCATTTTTTTATTATTATTTTATTACAAAAAAGTGAGAAAAGATATATCTGCAATATTTTGTGAATCATCGATAAAATGCGCGCATATGCATGCATATTTCTTCGCAAGAAGTGACTTTTTTAACAAAGTTTTACATTTGCCCACTGTAAAGATAACAGGCTCAAATTAAGGTCCAAAGATTAAACAAACTTGTTTTTGGTCTTCAGAGGGCTTTAACCCTAAATTACAAAACCATGCGTTCTTATTTTATTCAGGTGGTTGACCACGTTGCACGTAATTCACAATTTAGGCCTGACAACGTACAAGAGTACGCCTTTGCTTGAAAAAAAAAATCGTTTTTTGCCGCCATAAATAACGAAGGATTTCTTGTAACCTTGTGTGCAGGTGTTGGATATTTACGTAATCTGATGTGTGAACATGATATTTATGTATTTTTAATAACATTAAAATAATTTCCATGGAGCTGAATTTCCTTGAAATAAAAATATTTTATTTTTATAAATAAAATTATGGTAGGTAACCTTCGTTTTATGTTTATTTCTTATAAAAAAAAATAAAAATATACACATGCTACAGGTTGTCCTGCAACAGATAAAGATAACCCACTGTACATTAAGGCATTATAAAGTGTCATTTGTGGATGTTCTTGGGCGTCGGTAGTCGTAAGAAAGCTCCGATGGCTCGTTTCCCCCCTATGTGTCTCGTTGCAGTAAAAAAAATGAAATTTTACCATTTTTTATGTTCATGCCTGCAAACCGCGGGGTGCTGCAAGTAAAGAATAAAATGAATGTCATGTTCGCGTAATCACGTATATCTTATACAAGTATATAATAATATACATAAGGTACGCATATAATTTTGTATTCGCCGTCTTGTTAACAAAGCATGCATGAATGACATTCATGATATTTAAAAATATGCTGAAGAGTACTTTAATATTTTATGTCTGACATTTATGTTTTAATGTAAATATTTATACGGGCTTGTGTCTCGGGTGCGCTTGCGTCATTAAAAAAGAATTACCCTACTGTCTCGTTCACTATATACTAATAAAAAACTGTGTGCTTTAGACCATACTATCGAAGTACAATAGGACTAGAAGAGAAAGTATCTCTCTCTCTCTCTCTCTCTCTCTCGCCTCTACAGTAATATGCGAAACCTAACTCTTATTCTATCTTCACTAACTTCATATAATAAATATTTCCATCTCGACTTGGGTTCGCTTCATTTCCACAACGCTTTCGTCACGCATTTATATTTATTATTACTTAAAAAATTATAACAATTCCGCGTGAAAGCACAAATCAACATTCTCATTTTCACATTTATATTTCTTAGGAAAGCCTCCGTTTCCCATTCTGTACAGAAGGTTATTGATTAGACGCGAAGAGCAGGAAATCGTCTGGGCGTTTGCTGAAAGAGCCTTTATCTTTCAATGACCGCTTAGACTTGTGATAAGAATATTAAGAGCAGGCTCCTCTGTTCAAGAGCCAATTGTTTAAAGTTTATGCTTCGCCCCCTCCCCCAGGCTACTTAGCCCCACTGCCACGACTGGGCGATCCTACCCTACAAATATTATAAATGCGAAATTTTAAACTTATGTTTGTTATGCTTTCACGCGAAACTTGACGGGAGTGGTTGAAAATTGGCACAGAAATAAATTACAATCGGGAAATAATATACAAAGACTTTCACATTAAACATCCTATGTTGTATCTCATACATTAGTTTCAAAACTTTTTAAAAATGTGTTTCAAGTAGTCTATTGAATGTTGATGTTTTCAATTTACGCGAATTTAACTAACTCATTACAATAAAAAATATTTAACTAGCCCAACCTCTCAGAAGCTTTACTACTGTAAAGCTATGGTTACTACCATGGTCACAGGTGGTCTGAGATGAAACGCCGGGCTACTGAAATGGTTAAATAAACCGCGATAGAATCCGTAAAAGTAGTTATAGTCCATTTAATCGTTTTTTATTTTATTTTTAACGTTGATGATAATTGCTAAATACCTACTTATGGCTTGTTAAAACCACTGTATTTTGCTCACAGTTGGATGAAACATTGATAAAGCCACAACATTTTCTATGACACGCCTTTCAAAATTTGATTGTTAAATATCGAAACAGTTACATAACGATCTTGTGCAATGGAGATGAATTTGCAGTGGCCAGTGACTACTTACAGACTATATGTACATACCTAGTGTACGGCACGGTTGAGCAAGACGAGAGCTGCATCTAATAACGGTTGCACACAACTAAATTACCCGGTCACGACTCTGAAATACTGTTATAATTAAAAGAAAAAACGTTTCAATTTAAATATGGAATATGATTGTCTAACTCATAAGAAGCAGTGGTGTAAATCTAATTGGGTAAAATGGCCCGGGACCAAAGGGTCCCTCGATCAGAGATCAGTGTGTAGAGATGGTGCATACCATTAAGTGGCTTCTCGATAGGGCCTCGTGAAATCGCGGACTGCGAAGGTCGGTCCGGTCGGCCATGATGATAATAATAAAATTACATGTTATGAACACTATTATCTGGGTGCATCTCTATCATTTGCGGGAGAGTGGGGGAGGGGGGGGGGTCTCGGCGAAATCCGTAAAGGGTTCATGTGCACGGTTTGTTTCATTATAATATACGCGGGCTAACGAGAAATCGGAGCATACCGACTACCGACATCCATAGACATCCATTATAGTCACGCAGATGCGTTGTTCTCCTTCGCTCCTCCCTCCATGGAATAACCGGCTTACAAACCCACTTTACAACGGTGTTATGGGAGCGAGATGTACCTCCTCGGTGTAAGATGTAGATGTACCTACCTCAACGGTGCTGATATTTGTCAAATTGTGCTGACCAAAGCAATAATCCAATACGCACACGCGCATGGCACTTCCCACATCACACCTCAACACGGGGGACTTATTTCGGAAGCGAAGAGAAGCCCAGCTTCATTAGATCGCTATAAGTATTCGTCGGGCGACGCTTCATCGCAGCCATCTTGTCCCGATTTACTAGAATATAGGTTATTAATCTATTATATTGGTTCTAACAAACAGGGTTGACGCATATAAATTAGCCAGTCATGCCATATTTAACTATAATAACACGCGCGGAACTAGTTCTCCGTCGCTCTAGGCTGTAGTAATTCATAAAAGCTAACGTTAGATCATAAATTCATACCAATCTTAATTAATTTGTTACCACGATATTTCCGCGACCTATAAAATATTCAGTATAATATGTTTGTTTGACCTGATAACATTTTGTAAATCGATAATGCTGGCTGCATGCACGAAAAAGTACGACTTCATAGTAATGTTCTCCGAATGGGCGGAGCCTGCGAGCGAGAGAGTGTAACGATCGTCTCTTTCAATACTTTGGGCGATGCGCGCACATATCTTTGCAAGAACCGTTATCACCATAGGAATTTAATAGAATGATATCACGTACAACTATATCGTACCTAAAGCGGCTCACACACCAGTTTTCAAAGTAATTATCAATTACCCATGGATGAAATGATTTCTCAAGAAGGTTTTCGTAGCCCTTCTTATTCATGTGCGAAGCCTGATCGCATTATTAGTATTACATAAATTAGCTAGGTAGGTAGGTTACTCTTTTTGATTCTTTATAAACTAAATTCTAATGCTTGAACAGTAACCAATATCTTTCAAGAGCATAAAACAAAGATTACTCTCTTTGTCCTTGTACATTGAATAATGATTCGTATCTATGATTGTTCGTATAGACAGCTCTGTTACAAACGTTGATAGAAGATAATAAAACCAATAAGTATTCACCATATATTTAAACACTTGCAAATGATTCGTGCATTAAATAGCGCGAACATATTTTATTGATCTCAACGTTAACTGTTCTAACAAGAATTGCGTCGAAATAAAGAAATCTACAAAACTCAAACGCCATTAGGGAATTGCTAAAGAACACTTTAAACGTATGTATTCCTAGTATCCATAGAAATATGCTTTTTTTGTATTGCGGAGAAAATAATTCGTGAGCCTTAAGGAACGCTTCGCTGCAAGCAAAACGACCGCCTATGGCGAGGATCTGTCAGCACCAAGGCACCTGGTTGGCCCTTATTACAAATGTATCAATATGAAATCAATTAATTTTATACAACTATTTAAGTTCGCTACATTTTTAAATCATTAAACTGTATAAGTGACCAACTTATTATAAAACGAAGTCTCCAAAAGTTGTTGGTATGTGTTTCACGGTTATGTGCATGGCTCTCACCAACGGGTAGAGCGATTCTCAAGAAAGGTTTTAGTGTAAAATTTGATTGTTAATCTCGGGCCAAGCTGAGGCGGATCGCTGGTTAATTACTACAATTAAT
The DNA here is from genome assembly GCA_017140195.1 of Eumaeus atala. Taxonomy (NCBI): domain Eukaryota; kingdom Metazoa; phylum Arthropoda; class Insecta; order Lepidoptera; family Lycaenidae; genus Eumaeus; species Eumaeus atala. The sequence continues at coordinate 287,462 of JAFELO010001509.1, forward strand.
AAGGCTTGCTTTAAATAAGACTTATTTTTTTCTGCATTTCGTTTTGCATTTTGCCCGCATTTCATTTTTATCACACCATCGGAGCAGAATGCAAAGATTTACCTTACAATCAGAACATGCAATTACAATGTCAGTTGCTTACATAAAAAAAAACAATCTTTGCTAGGCATTATATAATCGAATTGATGCTTTTATCGTCCCATATTGCAGTCGCTTCGCTAAACTCGATAAAAAGGAACTATAAAAATCAAATCTTAACAAAGCGGAACAAAACTTGATTTGTATGTCAAGAAGTCTGTGTGAGGGTAGGAAAACAATATAAAAGTTTTTCAACAAAAAACAATACTTCACACTAACGATAACATGATTTTTTTCAACTATTAACATAAGGTCTGAACTCGATTGACCTCACTTTTTTACGATAGTCTGAGAAACTAAATAAATTGCTCGCTCGGTATCTCGCTAACATGTCTGGTTTCAACTTTGCTCAAAACTTCTGTGAACTAACAAACAACTGTTCTTTACGAGAACAAGACGTAAGAGGACTAACTCCGCTTTATCTCGTACTCGTGTCTACAGAAATATTTGTCCTACATGCTTCTTTTTCGAATGCACAATACAATTATCGGTATTCGAAAAAAAAGCACAGACAACTGCAATCTTTGGGCTGCTTTCACATTACTACTAAGACGCGTATTCATTAGGCAACATTTGTTTAGAAACTGTTTACTAGTGTTCACTGTTTATAAGAAAAGTTTACAGTCAAACTGTTTCTGAAACATGTTCTATAAACACTTTTTCATCGCTTGTGTTTATTATCTATGGATAGAAATGGTGAATTTATAAGGCCTTTGTTTCACCGGAGTAAAACGGAGTAAATCTAAACCATAAATTTTTAGATACCTGTTATGACTTACCTATGCTAGTTCACAAGCAGATCCGTCCAGTATTTTTACGTGAAAGAATAACAAGTTTACTTTCGCTATTAAAATAGTCGGCTTTGACATATAGGAAAGCAATATTTTGTCTAAGAGAAATTGTGCCTAAAAAGTCACGTTCTCGTCGTTTCTGTCAACCTACGAGATGTGATCCGATAGAATTCGTTAAAATTGTATACAGTGTAATATATAGCGTTCCCTAATTTATTTGTATTAAACTAATTAATATTAAACTTTGACACCTACAAACTTGAAATTAGGTATGTAGGTTCCTTTTAGGGTGCAGATATCCGCTAAGAACGATTTTGTGAAACTCCACTCCTACGGGTGAGTTTTTGAGGGCGGAGTACGCGGGTGAAACCGTTGTTGCGCTAGTACAATTATAGCCCTTTCATAATATTTCACCTGTAGTGATAAGGAAGGTTTATATTTGTGACAGCGACATACAATAATAATATTTCCATATGACAGTCATGGCACTGCAACCGTCGAAGAAATAGAATGAGAATACATTCCAAAGAAACACAAGCATTCGAGACAGGTCTTGCTCCAAATGCATAAAAATGAGTTAAGGTTTTCCAAGCTGGACTAATATTTATGTTCAGACTGGCGGAATGTGTAAATGATATACGGTGTTTTTAAATTCACAAGTATGCGGCAGCGAAAATGATTTCATTTAAATACTATTTGGTGCACGTGACTTTGTTTGTGTACTTATTGCTCCCTGTGTTGCCCAGGCTTATTAGCTATACAATTTATAGATATAGAAAATATTCATATCCGTCCATTAGTTCCGGAGAATAGCAGACAATTTTATTTAAATTTTATTCAAATCGGTCCAGTCGTTTACGGGATTAGCCCGGACAAACATCGTGACACGAGACGTCTGTCGATGCACAGAACAATGTCAACAAAAGCTGTTTGTGAGCTTTTTCGAAATCTACTGAACGGACTTTCATACGGTTTTCACACTTGAACAGAGAAATTCTCGATGAAGGTTGTCTTATATAATTTGACTCTGTTATTCGCGGGCGAAGCCGAGACCGATCATTAGTTCATGTATGAACATTACGTACGCATTTCATAAACACTCTCAAGTACTCGCGTGACCTGCGTTACTGGCAAATATCTGCACGTTTGGATTGTAAATATTTTAATAACATTTAAACACATTCGTAAACTGCGAATAACCACTGTTTAGGATGTAAGTGGTTGGTTCTAAATCTGTTAGTATTGTTTTGCTCTCGTTACGATGTACCTAACACTAGCACTCTAATATAATTACAGTGTATTGTTTGCAACAAAGCAAAACTATTGATAACAATCGTAAATATTGCGTTTTATTGTCTATGTTGAGGATTACAGTTTCTATTTCTTACGCCATCAACGCACGTGTAATATCTCCCTTATGCAGCTTTTCTTTTGATCATCGATCATTTAAAAAAACATATGAAGGTACTGTACCTTCTTGTTGCATTGCAACTTAATTGGGCCGGCACGACTCGTTCATATGTTACTACCGCAAAGTGATAACTATGCTGACGCGTTTTGTGAGGTTTATGTTTCTAGTGGCCTATTGGAGGAAGGAAGAAGGGCCCCACCATGGTTCAAGCCTTGTCGTGGCGGTAGGACTTAGTAGCCTAGGGTGAACCCTGGCGAAACGAATTGAACCGAGGGGGATCTTTACACCCATGTTATAAGAAGAGGGGGCTTAAAGATCAGGAGGCGGAATCGCTCTCGGTACCCCTCTTATAAGAAGAGGGGAATCAAGAGCAGCAGGAGGTGGCGCTTTTGCGCACGGGGCAAGGGGCGAATATGGGAACCTCACTCCATAGCACTGGAAATTTTTGCCTTGGACGTGTCCTGATTGTAGTCATTTAAACCTCTACAATTTGATATGCAACTTGATGCGTTAGGTTAGAAATTTAACGATACCACATGAAAATCCATCAAGTGTATGAGAGAACATAGAAATCTACATATATACAAACTCGTAAAACATTATTCCACTTCTGCCGCAGTCAAGAAAAAACGATTAAATCATGAAATCGTGACTTTAGCAGCAGTTGATGATGTTTTAGTTCCTCATTACATATTATTAGTTCATGTTTACTTTCCAGTTTTTGCCAAATGCCATTTACTTTATAGGTATTTAAATGAGAGCAATTCTTCAAACCAAATACTGGTTTGAGGAATATAATGTTCTGTATACTTAATTAATGATTATTTAATAATTGTAACATACATTGTATCGCGGCGATAACGTCCATAATTAATGTTACACAAATCCATTATAATATCATGTTATATACTGGCTGTCCCGGCAGACGTTGTTCTGTCATAAACCTAAAAAAATATTAGGGGTGAACAACCCTTATCACTTTAGGGATATGAGAAATAGATAGTAGCCGATGCTCAGACATATAAAGTTTGGTAAAATCGGTAAAGCCTTTGGAGGAGTAAGGTAACTAACATTGTGGCACGTGAATTTTATATGAGTTGTATATAGTATTATAAAGTTAATGTCTTTAACCATCTTTACCTTATGAAATGGTACTTTCTTTTTATCGGGCTTCGTCAGAGAGGGTAATTTCTTCGACCGTTTGTATGTCCGTATGTAGATTTCAATGTTCCTTCCAACAACCTGTACCGTTTGACGGATTTTCACGTGTGAGATATCGTTAGATTTGCCTTGATAATGCCAGTGCCAAAAAGTGCCATTATAATTTTTTATCTAAAAGTAGGGTTTTAAACGGCGACTACAAAAGTCTATTCAAAATTATGGTTCTAGTTTAACTAAATTATATTTGAAAAGAGAAACTGACAAAAATCCAGCTTGTATAGTCGGGGCATATTCGAAATGGCTCCACTGCAGGAGCCTTGTTTTTCCTTTTCAGATAGCAGTCGGGCTTTTTGTTTTTTTTTTTACTACTAGCATATACAGAGTTCCATTTTAATAAACCATACCAGATCACTGTTCCACAGACGGTGTCCGAATCACCTCACAGTCCGAAGTAAGATCCATTTCTCGAAAGTCGGCAATGGTCTTTCATCTTCTCTAGTGTGACAGGTATTACGGGCTGTTATAATTACAAGCGACCTGTGTACTCGAGGTGCGGCCGTAACTCAACACACTAAGTTCCAACTGTACACGTTATTGTCATAGAGAGTAAACTCCTACAGTCATTATCAGTCTCATTTACGGGCTCCGGCGTATATCACCGCAAGTCTGCTATTGTGTTACAAGACATATTATCTCCGCCCTGAAATACGTTTAGAAATTTGTAATTGTTTTCTTGACATTAACGAAATTGGTTATTTCTGCGTCGTGTGTTTACGCTTCTTATGAATGGCCGGTAAATTTGTGCTGTAATCTTCTAAATTTTGAATTCTCTATAATATTCTGTAGTTTAAAATTTTGTAGCTTATGGAACGTACAAAGTTGAATTTACTTGATATATTATTAAGCTATCCGTCCCCGCTTTGCCCTTGAATAAAAAGTATACACTAAAATCTTCCTCACCAATCCATTGGTAAAAGCCGCATGAAATTTCGTTCAGTATTTTTTGAGAAAAACGATCACGTTCTGGCTTACTGCTTTTGGAGACATACTTTTAGTATACGTTTTGAATAGCTGAGCACCGAGCGGCGTAAAATCTGTCATAAGGAAAATATTAGTTAAACGGCTTTTGGGGCTTTGTTTATAATAAATATAGATATGTATCATCAGTATCAGCGCTTTTCGGTCCACTGCTGGACATAGGCCCCTTTCAATGAACACAAATGAGTGGGGGCCGCGTTTAGGAACACGAAGTATTGGTCGACCGTTCACCAGGTGGGCAGACGATCTCCGTGTTGTAGCCGGTCCGGGATGGATGCGAGTAGCAGGAGATCGGCCGTCCTGGCGTTCATTGAAAGAGACCTGTGTAATGTGTATAGATAATATTCATTTAAACAATATCTGGGGAAGACTTTCATTTTTATTTTTCTATGCATCGCTTTATGATGTTTAAATGTATGACACTCCTGGAGCCCAGAAAACGCAGCTGTGTTATCGCAGCCCAGCACTTTAGTGTAGATCTTAATTATTAACAGAGTACCCGATATACAGGAACCACACTGTTTTCTGAAGGTTACCGTCTTGTCTCGCTGTTTTCTGACGTTTTCCTTCTCACGGTTACCGGGTATTTTTCATTGGAGTGTTCTTGTAAATAGGAACGGAAATATGTTATTAGAAGCCTGGTTAACTACTTGATTTGAAGATGGAATTCGAATCAGTATTGTTGATATGCACATCCACATATTTATTGGAATAATTTTTCGTAATGTGTGGATGTTTTTCATACATTAGGATTAATTTCGCTGCTTCACACGTATTTTATTTCAGTTTTATAGTTGTATACATATCAGACTTTATACATATGCGACTAGGTACTGTCTCACTTGTCTCTTTAGGGTTCCGTACACAATGGGTAAAAAGGGGATCCTATTACTAAAACTCTGCTCTCCGTCTGTCTACCACCGGGCATGGAAGGTTATAAGCTAGACAATTGAAATTTTCACAAATGGTTTCTGCTGCCGTTACAATGCCAAATACTTAGAAATAGAATAAATTATTTATGACCGTATATGTGGGAGCCCCCCACATCCAACGTTTTTTTGCCGTTTTTGATAGTTAATGGTACGGAACATTCGGTACGCGGCCCGCACTGACCGGTTTGTTGATTTGTCAGATTTTTTGGTACAAAGAGTGCGATAGTTCCACAATAATTCAATTATCACAAGTTAGTTGATTATAATGAGGCATAATATTTCTCGTGTCCGACGATTTTCCACTTCAATGCGCGACACTTCTCACATACGTGATCAAATACCAATCGCCTTAGCTGGAGAAAAGAGCGATAGTGTGAAGAGGAAACAGAACTGGCTCCAAGGAAATACCGGGCACGTGGCGGCAGGTGGAAAGTAACGCGACAGGTTGTTGTGCACATGTTATACCTACAAGGAAGCCTTCCGAGACGGAAACCGAAAGTAAAAAAAGTAAAATATTATAAATAAAAACGCCCCGTAGCTGTTGCCTCTCGCGATATCGCCGCAGGGCCACAGCTATGCTGAACAAGTTCGGGCAGTGTGTTCGCGGTGGCCCATTGAATGGGTTGGCGGCAGATGGGCAACACGCCTGTATAATATCCATGCGGATGTTTATGAGCGAAAAATCAACAACCAGAGATCTTTATACTCGTAGGTGTATTTCAATATTCAACACTCATTTGACATTAGGATAAGACAGCTTGTGTTCTGTCCATCGATAACAGAAAGACAAGATCTATGGTAGCAGAGGTACTATCCCATAAAATACAAAAGATCACAAGTAAAATTGATATTTCACAAAATATATAACGGCCTAATCATCATTTACTTTATTACACATAATCACAGACAACTCGGTCATGACTGTTCCACAGCAACATTCAGGGCACTGATAGTGGAATATAAAAGGGTTATTTCATATATTTCATTTCATTTTTGCGTTGGCAGTTTATTGTCTAGATCAACCAGGCTTATGATTCAGGGATGACTTTTTTCGGATTTGTGCTGTAGAACAGAATAGAAGCCCAAAAGCCACGTTACACGTATCTAGCGATCCGCCCCGGATTCACCCGTTAGTAACAGAGGCTAAATTATACGAACCTTCTGGAATAGCTCTAATCAAGGGTGAACATCGTATAAAAATGCGTCCAGTAAATTTTGAGAAAATCGATCACATACCAACAGACAACATCTGGGGAGTATTCAGTAATAAGTAAAGGTATAGATAGAGTTTAGCTTTCTTTCCCTCCTCCCCTATCATAATAGGTTATCAGATATTTACAAATCGCACGAAACGCGACAGATGTTCGTGGCGGTATCGTATGATCGAAGACCTCCCTGGTGGTGCCGGCCCAATGTGGTAACAATGCAATGGCACTACCACCGCAAGGTCATCTACTGTATCGCAAAGACACTTACTACATCATAAGCGATTTGAGAAATGTGCTTTATAATATGTATACAGTATAGATTCCGTTTGCTCGTTTGCCCACTGTATACTATAAAAAAGACTGCCACAGTAGTAGGCGGTATACATCACCGAGTCGCGCCTCGGAGGCGCAATCCATTTCACAACGCCGGCCGGCTGGCGTTGTCAACCAGCGAATATCGCAACACCGCTACAATTACCACTCACTGGGTTTGATTATAGCGCCGATATAACGCATTCGAGCATTGTTTGATAATACTAATTGGGATCAGTGGCGTGGGTGAGGGCGAAAGTGGACCTCGCCCACGGCCTTAGGGCCTTTCGAAGGCCAAGGACTTATAGGTAGGTATAATCTTTAGTCATTACTAGTCTCTATGTCTATGCTCTGTGCTCTCGCGTCGTCGTCGCGGATCTCGGCTATAGGACGCCCCGCAAGATAACATAAACACCTGTACCTAGTTAAGTGTTGTCCGCTGCATTGTTATACGTGACAATCGACTTTCGATTGACGTGAAGTAACAATATTTGATGAACAACTTAACTTTAATCATTGATTTACAGAAAATGTCAAGATACACTATTTCATACTAAGCTGTTATTCTAAAGAGTACTTGATTGTACATTCTTTTTTTGAAAGTCTTTACGCACATGATTTTAAGTTGTTTTTATAGGGCGGATAGTATTTGAAAGAAGTGGATAATTTAAACATATTTTTTTGCAAATTTTGCATTTCGCGCATGATTTTATTTTAAGTTTTTTTTACAGTACATGTTTAAAAAATGTGCATTTCTATTAATAAATTTACCGAACACTATAAATAAATGACAAAGAACATATTGAAAAAAAAAATAGTTTATATAAATATTGTTGTCACGAACAGGGAAGATGTTGAAGCTTAATAAGTCTGACCAGGATACAGGAAAATTAATTTACAAGGTTATTTAATGTATAAGGAGGGACACGAGTCGGAGTCTTTGCTTGTTAGACTGATTAGCCCTATTTTGCACATTATTTTTATACACTAAAGCCTCGAGAATAGTTCTATCCATTGGTGAAAACAGAAGGAAAATCAGTCAAGTAGATTTTGAGAAAATCGATCGCATATCAACAGACAATATATGGGGAGTATTCTATAATAAGTAAAAATTTATTTCCCTCCTCCCCTATCATAAATAGGTCATCAGAAAGTTACAAATCGCATGTAACGCGACAGATGTCTCTTTGTGTCGGTATCATATGATCGATGACCTTCCCGGTGTTGCCGGCCCAATACCGTATCACAAGGATACATACTACATCACAAGGACAGAGACTACATCACAAGGATATATACTACATCACAAGGGCATATACTACATAACAAGGTCATATACTACATCACAAGGACATAGACTACATCACAAGGATATATACTACTACATCACAAGGGCATATACTACATAACAAGGTCATATACTACATCACAAGGACACATACTACATCACAAGTTAATGTAACTAATGGTAAGTATGTTGATCTCAGAGCATACGACCGTAAAACCTCGGAGGAGGTCAATCCGTGACGCCGATACATAATTTCCCCGGCGAGATGAGCCGTAAGTCGGACACCGGGCTGTGCATTCAATATTATTGAGCTGATACCGTGTGTCGAGGAACACAGACTAAGTGAGATGAAAACCCAAGAAGCTTTTTTTTTTAGGTTAGACATGTATTTTAACAACATCCGCAGCTATAGATTGTAAATTAAGACAACATAGGAACACTTTTTATCTAAATAAAAATGAACTGTTTCCGTGGGGTGCGTTTTCGCAGGTGGCTATAAAGAATATATTCACAAAAAAAAACATGTTTGTGTTATGCTAGCAATTCGTAAAAACTTTTCTCTTCGTTATTCATATTTCAGTCTACTTTATCCGATTGCCGGGACCCATAAACATCCGTGCTGGCGAAAGTTTATGCAGATGCGTTATCCGCTTTCATTCCCTAGAACTCTCATAAACCGATCGAAAGGCGAAAGCATAGCTTCATGCCGGTTTTAATGTTTCTTGCTCATTTTGCAATAATGACTGATATTCACGATAATAATTATGTATAACAAATTAGTTGTCGTAGCAACGTGCAATGTTATTAGGCCGAACTGCCCCGACCTGCCAACCCCGTTTTGATGATTTACGTACAATATTTCAATCATATTCTTACACACAAACCGTGGTCATCATACCATACCGAATACAAAAGTGAAATGATTATCAAATTCCATGCAGTCATTCTGAAGCTATGTGCTCACATACATCCGAGGGGTTTCATGTTTATATACCAACACGCGAAATTTCTTTCACGATTTCGGTGAAATTCAGCACAGATATGGCTTTCAATCCGGAGTATGATGCTCTTGTCTGAATGTCATAGATTTTCTCAAAAACTTCTACGCGGATTGCCAACTACACTACAACAAAATATAATTCGTCAAGGTATGAATCGTTATTGAATTTTTACAATAATTACGTACTCCACTAAGTCTGCCATGCTGAATTACGACGTAATTGGCCCGGCACGAGGGGAGGTACCTCTCGCTCCCATGATACTGCCGTAAGGTGACATCTTCGGTGTCGCGTTTCGTGCGGTCTGTGAGTCGCCATTGGAGAGGAGGATGAAAGATGTCAACGCATCGGCTTAATAATTGTGCGGATATTTATGGGTTTAAAGGCACTGATTGATTGTTTGTCCCCCTATACCAACTTAACCCGGCTGAAGGATAACATTAATTCTGTGTTGCTTACACAGATTTCTTTTCACTTTACTTTGAACCTAATAGTTTTTTTTACCTTCCCTGATACACAAATGTGAACTTTAATTACTTTTCTTTGGTATCGTTTTCCATAGCATCAAATATCCAGCAAACTGTTGATGTAATTGGCGTAGGTACCGTATGGACGCATCAACCCGGGCGTCGGTCTAATTCGACATCATATATAATTATGACATTAAATAACAAATTAGAAAGTCACTCATTAAGGATATATTAACGCGTATTTTGAAAACGTACCGCTACGTAACAGTAAATTGTTTGGAACCTCTCCGTCCGCATATATTTACATTTTTGTACGTGCAATAATTTGATACCGAAAAATTCAAAATTACAATCAATTCAAAGTGGACCGCGATGATCGGTGCTGGGGTTTTTTTATATTTTTTTCACGCTCCTCTTGTCTTTATAAGTAATTTATATAATACTACCTGTTGTCAGCTCACACGACCGTGTAGACTGCAGACAAGCCACGTTCTCAAGTTAGTATTCTAGCCACATCATTGCCTGTCTATATCGTTCAGTAGTTTAGTTTTGGAGTCATCATGTAACAAATGTTCGTCCTTGCATCCAAACCTTTTCATTAGTAAGGTTAACACATCTGCTAAGGTAACAGAATGTGTCAATAACTCATGGTATACATTTGTACCAATTTTTGGGAAAATTATAGCTACCACAATTGTATGAAAGGATATCAAACAGATAGACAAACTTTAATATTTCTTAACCCTAGTATGACTAAGGTCAAAGGTGAAAAACGGAACCTCTAAGTTTAGGGAAGCGTCTGGTTTGTAAACTAAACCGTAACGCAATCCGTTAAAGTACTCTTAGAGTAGTGATTAAGGCAATTCGAGACAACGTTGCCAGGTAAAACTAAAATATTGTATAGGAAAATGTAGTAAGAGGTATTGACATGTTGCGTTGCAGCTGAGGTGGGCCGGCACGACAGGGAATTTAAGTACGTCTTGATCACACGATGTCACCCTAAGTGCTATCGCGTTTCGTGCAGTTTGTGAGTATCCGCTCGCCCATTTGAGGGTAGGAGGAAAGGAGGATAACGTATATGCATGAGGATGCGCCGATTATTCGTTTGTCTCTTTTACTATAAAAATACCATCTGGTTTTAAGTACTTAAATTAAGCCGTGATAAAATACGTTACAGCACTCCTAGACAATAGTCTATATAATAAATCAATAGATTAAAGCAATTCGAAATACTCTTGCATGTTAAAAGTAAAATATTCTATAAGAAACACTACTCAAAAATCATAGAAACTTAGAAGGTTGAAATCGTAACACGTAATTACAACGTTGAAAGCTGTCTAATGTCTATCAATCAAAAGGTCGATAGATTGTACTAAATTGGTCTATCTAATTGTTTCATTGCGCAAACGAGTGGCGTCCATTATGCCATCACATAGATTACACAAGGGAACAAAATTAAACTTTTTTTTGTTGCATGGAATTTTATGCCTGTTCTTTTAGAATTTAGAAAAACAAAAAGGATGAAAACTATGCGGAGCACATTGTAGTTATGTTATCATTTTTACAACGATGGTCGTAACGTGAACACACCTGGGCAACTATTTGGACCGTCGCCTTTTCTCCTTCAAGCTTCTTCTTTTTTTTAATACTGGTACTGTAAGCTATACTTACTGATGGTAAATTTAAAACTACTGATTACTTGAATGAAGGAATGAATCAGCCTATAGCCGTCCACTGTTGAAAGTAGGCCTCCCCCATAGACCGCCCACCACCCCGATCCAGGGCAACTCGACTGCTTACTTAATATTATTAAAACTTACATGTATCAGAATTTTCAAACTTTTATGTTTTAAGTTACGCGGACCTGTTAAATAAATAATGAGTAAAATTTATTTATATTTTGTTCCATTTTAAGTTTATTGCTGGTGCAATGTGATTTGCACATAATCAGAAAGACATATTTCATATCACATAACATTTTTGAGATCATCTTCTACTTCCTACCTAAGGTCCATCGTGGCTCTACGACATCAGTTCACAGGAACTGAAGGCAGGTGAAGGTGCAATTTTGACGTATATGTCAAAATTGCATCTCCAGTAGCCATATCCATCGATACATAGAATATTAGAAACCGTTGGAAATGAACTGCATAGCAACCACTTCACGTGGCGTGAGCGACGTGTGACCACCGTGACGGCTCCAATCGTTTACAATGCAGCAAGACCTATCACTCATATCTCGGTTACTGTAGACCTGACGTCGATTACGTCGAATCGGCGCTCCGGTAGTGACGAAACTGACGCAACGGGGCGATCGCGGGGAGATGAAACATACAATGTACTAATAATATTATCTGTGGACTTATCAGATCACGTTGGCCCAGTCCTGTGCCGTAGGGACTTGTGTTACAGGTAACTAGACAACGGAAATATATTTAAGATTTTTTTATAAATTTAAGAAATTCTATATATTTAAGGTTTTTATTAAAGAAATACATATAATACATATATAAACATCCATGACCTAGGCGGAATTCGAACCCGCGACCTCTGGTGTAACTCGCGAACTAGCCGCCACGTTACCAACTGAGCCAGCCAGTCGGTGCGAGCGTGTACTAAAATGTTTTTCGTGACGCACTTTACAATGGTATACAACTAATATAGCATCATATATTAACTGTTCTTTGATAGTACAAGAATAGCTGGAGTCGTCATTTTTATGTTGTTCAGGGGGCGCCTGCGGGACTTGAAGAATGTTAATGTGTGATGGCCGAGTGTGCACAGACTGTCCTATTTTTATCTTTGTCTATTAGCTTTCATTAATTACTAGTAAGACGGGTTCGTTACTGAGAAATCATGCGAAACGTACATCCACGCCATATAAATGCGTATTTAGTTTCACGGCTCCATTGCATAAATTAGTTACGAGTGCAGTGTTGTATTGCAGTCGAATTGGTCCGACAAGACCTGGGAAGGATCTCTCGGTCACACAATACCTCCGCCGAGTGTCAGCTATGCTGTCACGTTTTGTCCAGCTTCCGGTGCCCCATTGAAGGGGACAAAGACAGTAGGATGGCAATACATCTGCATAGACGTTGTATATTGATATATAGACATTCATATAATTGGTATGCAGATTTGTAGGTCTCTTTCTGGTCTTTTTGCCTCTTCTAAGGTAGTCACCAAAAAGGAACTTAAAAGACTGACGGCTCGTTAGTAAATTAAATGAAAGTTAATTAGCGAGCAGTCGTTAAATGGTATAACTGTATAAGATAAGAAATATCACTCACTCGCGTAATACCGCCGTAAAGTGACATCTTCAGTGTCGCGTTTCGTGCGGTTTGTGAGTAACCGGTGACCCATGAGGGAGTGGGGCGAAGCCACGCATCGACATCGTAATTATGTGGATGTTTACGGGTTCAAAAAAGAAAACTAAATAATAAAACGTGTTTTATTTGAAACAAACTCAACATTTTATGGTATTACTACTTCTGCCGTTGTCGCCATTTTAAAAATCTATCAAAATGGATGGACCAAACTTTATTAAATCCAAACTGGGCTCTCGGCCGCTATTTCAATAAACTAAATATGTACAGACCAATATGTTTTCAACTTTATCAATAATGGGTTTTGATGTGTCCGGGAACTTAAAGAACAAATTGTTGAGTCTCAACAACTAGACTCTCGATTCGTCCTTCATTCGCCATTAATTCTCGATGTCTAAATACCACGAAATAAATGAAAACAGTTGGACGGGATTCCTGTCCAGAAGCCGATCCCCATTTACACGGTTCAGTGGGCACGCCACAGGATTCACGCATGGATACCAGGCAATATTAAATACACGATATTCTGCAATATATACCACAGTGGAAACCGATCAAATTACTGTTTTATGTTGTAAGTGTTATACGCATAATGCGCAAGTGGCTCGTGACCGTGATCTATGGCGCTCCATGGGGGAGGCCCATGTCGTCGTCCGGCCGACAATGACGATGATAATGAAATATTGTACTTGTAAAAATGATTTTTTATAATACAAGGGGAAATCGGTGCTTTTGGACCACTACCGACTCCATATACATTCGCAGTATTGTCATGCATCTGTGTCGCTCTGACCTACTCCCCTCTCCCCATCCCCACCCCCAATGAATAATCCCTCCAAAAATGTCGTACTGGCGTAGTTCGCTGCAATTCAGCTATGCAATTCTTAGTGAAACAGAGTCTCACTACTATTATAAAAGCAAAAGTTTGTACGATGGTTATTCCACAACACAATAATTAAATTGATTGAAGAACCAAAATATAAAGTATACGTAAAAATTTTATTCAATCTGGAATAATGTAAAAATATTTTTATGCCGATAATAACTCGAAAGGTTGTTCTAAAATAGGTTAACGCGGGAGAAATCGATATTACTAATTCATATTACCGGCATTATTAATATATTATGTTATGGATAGTATTTTGCTGCTATCATCCGTGAATGGGAAACGGTCATAATTGCCACGCTGAGTACGTACTCCGGCAGGATTTCATCGATTACACGCTTAGGAAGTCGTTGGTCGTTCTCCAAGGGATGATGATGATGGGTAACGTCAATGTCTGAGGAAAAAGATACTTCACCTCATATATAATTATCATTATCACGGGTAATATCTATTCTCACGATTTTAATATTCATTTAACGATGAAGATATTCTCGGAAACATCAAGACAAACGCGTCATAAATTTGTAACTAAATACAAAGTGTTAAGGACTATATTGAAAATGAAATGCTTTGGAGTAACAGCAATAGTAGGAACCGGTAAAAACATAACTGCCACGATATTATGAGCATATTTAAAAAATAACTAGGGAGCGTCCACGCGAGAAGCTTTTTGGCAATTTCTCGAAATTATTCGTATGGTGTTTTGTGCATTTTTGGACTGTTGATTGTAGGTATCCTGTAGCTTTTATGATGCCATTTTGTTCTTGAAAAAAAAAGCGTGATATTTGTTTAGACATTTGTTATGTAACATTCTGATCAACGCTCCTGTAGAAATTTAAAAAATAGCCTTTTGAGCCTTTAAAGTTATAGGAACTTGTTTTAGCGCTTTCGGAAAAAATATGACATTAATTTTGACAGTGCATTTTTACGATGCGCACACCGACACCAAAACACCGACAGATACGAAATAATAATGTTATTGTCATTCATTTACTCGGCTTATTATTGTTATAGAATGAGATGTTTAACTTACTTACGTGCCACACACACATTTGAATTATTTCTCTATTCGTATAATAAAACACTGCACTTCCTTTGTACACTAATGCTAATATTGACTAAATCTATATATATATATATATACTATATATATATATATATATATATATATATATACTTATTAATTAGTATAGCTTATATATATTATATCTTATATATAAAGTATTCGTGTCACTACACTAGTTTGAGAATCGGCTATTATCTATTTTTCATACCTTAGTGATAAGAGCTGTTCACCCAACCCGACAAAATAACGTTTGCTGTACCAGCTATGCATATTAAGTAACCTTGTTATGCACGGCGAAGTCGGGGCAGATCGCTAGTACATTATATAATTTTGTTGGTTGAATTTCACTCAATTGATGTTGAGTTGAAGAGAAAATAAAACAATTTCTGTTCTGTCACTGTATTAATTTATTTTTGCACACAACTCAAGTGAAAGTTATAATACTGAATTGCAAATTATACATTATACTCAGATAGATGAGACAAAATGCATATATTAATGGAGACTATGTGAAATGGTTGTAATACAAATCTCATAACTTATGGGGAATGATGAACAGTGTCATTGCTGCTTTGCATTCAAAACAGGCTGGCACGACCGGAGAGGTACCGCCTGTTTTACGCCTGGCAAATTACAGTTAGGCACGAAATGCTCTCGTGGCTGAAAGCCACATGGCTATATCGTAGCATCGTGTACTTTTAAGGAATTTGCTCGTAATATTATAAATGCGATACTTTGTGTGTATGTATATCTTTTGTTTTACATGCGAGATGTGTAGAACCGATTTAGATGAAATTTAGATACATATAATAGCATAAAACATATTTTTTCCCGATGATGGTTTTGGCAAAAATTTTACACAAGTTAAAATTCCCAAATAAATAATGTCGTGCTAGCCAAATTTCGGCCACGGTGGTCATCTCTATGGAGACAGGCAAATGCGCAGGACATATTATAGTGCACGATTGTGCGCGCAGGCACAAGTGCGTGCGCGGCCACAAGTGCTTGTGCGGGCACAAGTGCTTCTGCGGGCACAAGTGCGTGCACAGGCACGAGAGCGTGCGCAGGCCCAATTGCACTCCGCTACACATTATTACGCATCGTATATTCTCCTATTCCGATGGTACGGCAAGCCGACATGACCAGACAGAAATTAGGCGCAGTACCGAGGGCCTAACGGGCTCTTAAGGCGTGTGTAACGGGTATGTAACACCGCCAAGTTCCTGACTTCGAACTGTTATTAGAAATTGAAAAATCCCAATAAGAATTTGGTTCCACCTGGGACTCCAACAAAGGACCTCATGACCACCAGACGTAGTAGTCAATGTCTATTTCATTTATCCGTATGAAAAGGAAGAAGATACGCAACCTATTTTTAGGGGGTTCGGCTATTGTATGTGAAAAGTGAAACTACCCACATCGTGGCTGGCACTATTGACACGGTTAGGTTCCTACACTCGAACACTTCCTTGTGTTGCTAACGGGCTTTGTTAAGGACTGTACTGAAACAAGTTCTTTCTGTAGACAATTCTCAGAAGCGTGAAATCTGTTTTATACTGTACTGGGTACAGAAAAAATATTACAATATATTGTTTTCAGTTTCCACACTATTGAGTTATACGTGAACCTTTGTTCGTCTATCTAATACATGGATAGAGCGATTTTTGAAGATGATAGTGTATCATTTTCCTCTGTTATTCACGGGTAAAGCAAGGCGGATGGTACTAATATGATCCAAAATTGTGTACATAAACACGAAATGTAGTATAATCTTTCACACGAAAACTACAGAATTTTTGACATTTGGCACAGACATAGAAATTTCTCTAAGTGCTCTGTGGATATAGGAAAATATATAAAATAAATTGGAAATACTTTTTATCCCGAAAAAATGTAATCCCCTTGGATATTTTTACGCGATGCACAACTGGCAAGACAATAAAATCGAAAATCGAACAGCAAAAAAGTAACGGTGAATTCCAGTTTCAAAATTAAAAAAAATTTATAACAAACTAGTTATCAGATGAAGCAATAAGTTCACAGCGCATTGTGCTGACGAATTGACCTACCTTCTGTTTCCTAATCAAAAGCTTTGTTGAAAGCACAACTTACGTAATAGCGATGTTACGAGAGCTTTTGTGCGACCTTTTATGGATCATCACGCTATATATCAGAAGGGGAAGGAAGAAGGGATGCATGTAAAGTGTAAAGATATTTCGTAAGTTTCCTATGATAAAGATATATTATGAAACTTACGAAATATCAACATTTTAAAACCTATTTTATATAGAATAGGGATATATAGGAAACGAGCAATAGGAGCCTTTTTGCACTGAAGCTGTCACTTTACGGCGGTATTATGCGAGCGTGTGGTACCTTCCCGATCGTGCCGACCCAATACCGTCGCATAGGAGGACACTATATGCGCTATGCATGGCACTAACTCCAGCTATGCAGCATGGACCCTGCGCTTCCTTAAGACATTCTGTAAATTATGAATTTTGTATCAATCTGTAGAGATGTCTGCTTAAAGAGGTGCCAAACCTGCATTGCAGCCGGTACGGCCAGGGAGGTAACTCTGACTTATGAAAGTAAATTAATTCTGCCGCGTTTCGTGCGGGATTATTCCGCTTACACTTGGCAGATGTTTATGTACGCAGATAAGTGGTAAGAGGCAGTATCATGCTGCATTACAACCGTGTTGGGCCGACACGACCTGTCGCTCATATGTGACGACCATAAGGTGGTTGTGCTGTCGCGTTTCGGACAGTTTGTAGGTAGTAGTAGGAGGTGGAAAGCAACTGCCTGATAATAATGCGGATTTCTGAAGACTATAATTACTCGTTTGCCCTTTAAAGCATAAAAAGGTACTCAATAAAAGGCTCTGACGGCTCATCTGCCTCCATAAACAATAA
This sequence comes from Eumaeus atala, assembly GCA_017140195.1. NCBI lineage: Eukaryota > Metazoa > Arthropoda > Insecta > Lepidoptera > Lycaenidae > Eumaeus > Eumaeus atala. Next base: position 305,402 of record JAFELO010001509.1, read on the forward strand.
AATATTTATTATCCTCTAAGGATAATTCCAATTCCCATTATAACTTCTAAGCAAGTTTTCTGTAGTGGCTGGTACCATTCAAAGGATCTTAAATTTATGGAATATACGTAAACTTTAGTGCTTCGATAAATCTGAAAATGTTGTAAGACGCTTGAGATTAGAACCGACGACCCCCCGCGTTTGGTCTGGCCACTGACCCCTGTTTAATTGATTTCTTTACATATATTAGGGGGACAGAGTCGAAAGCTTTGATAACTACCGAAGCCCATAAATATCCTCATAATTATGTACACGCGGTGTCCTTTTTTCCTCCTTCCCACCAATGGGCCAATAAGAGAATACATGCATTAATTTCGTGTATCTTTCGGATGTATGCCTAAAAATGGCATACAGTTATATCAGCGGTGGTTTAGGCGGCCAATGGCACCCGCGGAGTTTTTGTGGGTATTGGGGCCATACGCGGCCCCCACACTCCCATCGGATCTCACCCAGAACCGGTTGCACTGGGTAGATGCGATTCCCAAGAAAAGAAACAAGCGGGGTCTATTGGTCTCTATTTGTTTCTTTTTATGGGGGACCGTAAATGTAGCGGGCGCATCAAGTACACTTGTTTATTAATTAGTTACTTTTTTTTTTGTTTTTGACGACTGACTGGCTCAGCTGGTAACGTAGCGGTTAGTCCGCGTGTTACGTCAAATCTCGCGGATTCGAATTCCTAGGTCTTGCATATATGCATTATATGTATTTCTATAATAAAAAAATTACATATAAAAATATATTTCTGTTATCTAGTACGTTTATCACAAGACCTTACGGTACTTAGCACACAGATATTATTATTATTATCATACATATTTCTTATACAGGCCGATATTATTGCTCAGCGATAAGGCCCCTGAATAAAGAAATTAAATATATATGCGACTGTTACATAATCAAAGCTCAGTATTATATTAATAACAATAAACAGTAACGTAGTATAATAGGTTTAAGATCTCTATCTAATGTATTCTATGCCACGTATCGTGCTAATATCGATCTTACTGCGCAGTGTTGAAGTTCCATGATGCTTGATCAGCGCTTTAGTATAAGAGCTGGTTGACATGTTGGAGCTTTTTACTTATTTTTGTCAATGTGTTAGAACATAAATGTCAGCTTGTTCTGTGCCTAAGTCCAACTATGAAATAAAGGATCTGGAGGTTTTATCTAAGATTCGAGGCAGAATTTTTATAGGAGGGCAAACAAAGATTTGGGGTCCCTTTTTAGGACTCAATGCTCCTAACTCTCATCTCCCGTTGCTCTCCTTAACCTGCACAGCGCGTTTCTGTAAGCCGGGCCTAGTTCACTGTAATGAGGAGACACTACTTAGAATACGTTTCGTATACGTTACTTAAAATGCCCACCAGCTCTCATCCTACTAGCAGTGTAACACGTGAAGGCTGGCGGCAGCGTGCTGCGCAGCGGGGCAACCAGTTTAACCCACGACAGCGCTACATGCTCTCGAGGTTATTTGTTTAAGTTTCGTTGTCAATTAAGCTCGCTTAGCGGTTGTCCGTCATTAAATATGACTCATATTTGATAACTGTTGTGTGTTAAATTGGCAAAGGTTATGGACAGGTTAGTTACCTGGAATCTTGTTGGTTTGATAGAAATTATGAAGTTCTAAGGTTAACTAACCATCTCGAAAAAATATCTCCACAGCATATAGTAATTATAGGAAATGTTGTCCAACCTAATTTTGGGGGACTTTGGAATACGGACTAACAACAACTAATTCATACAAGAACTTAGACATAAGCATACAAATTAGTATACACGATAATCGTATGCACTGGTTTATATATATTATATAAAGTCGTGGCTCAATAAAAATTATAGTAAAGTAGGGATCGACGCATGGATCGACGGGTGGCGGTTATGCCGCGTCTTTAAGTACTTCAACTTTACTCGCAGCTTCATTGCCAAATAAGAGGTCTTTTTGCCTTGCCTTGCTCGTCCAGAAATGTTTGAATTAATTAGACTTTTTATTGACCAAGACCAATAACCTACAGCTTGGCGTGACTAGAGCTGGAAAATTATTGCTCATTAAAAATATAAGTATTTTTTTAATGAGCAATTCAACTTGAGCCAGTCTTATTTTATCAGTTATCATCAGCTTACCTTATACCTTAAGTTTGTGATCATTTAAAAACAACGACCGTATTATTTTCGGCTCGAAGCCACGTGGTTTTTCCGAGAGAAAATAAAACATCACTCACAAACTGTGCGAAGCAGCGGTTCCCTCATTCGATCGGGCATCTTAGACCATTTGTGGTATACCCATTGGTATTTAGCTCAAATCGAGATTTAAAGCTGCACATTGTTCTGAATCGCATTACGAACGCACATATGTAAACGTGGGAACCCATCGGCCGCGTATCTGTATTCAGAGCCTGGACCATAGTTACACATTCAGTTGACATACATTCTCACTTCTACGTATAATGCAAATATTACCATGTAATACCATGCAATTGTGTCTAGGAAATGCTTTCCCTGCGAAAGATCTGTGTTTCAGTATATGTAGGTGTAGGCATTTCCACGTAATAGGACCATCACGAAGCGGGAACGTAAACGAGCGCGCTCTTACCGGCCTTCTTCAATGTTCTATCCATCTATGGTTTTGACTACTGGCAGAATTTTAATAATTTCCATACGAAACATGTCAAAATTGTATCTACGGTAGCCAAAGCCATAGATAGAATATTTAAAACGGCCGTGAATGACTTTGAAATTCGATTTATTAATGGATGATGTCATTACATTGAGCGGCTTATATATTTTTTATCCCTGTTA
>JAFELO010001509.1:308302-396112 GCA_017140195.1 Eumaeus atala
TTGGTTAAGCGTCTTAAATACAAGAGGGGCCACCACCCGCAACACACGGACCAATCACGCCAATGTTACATACAGTCATCCTACCGTTAACCCCCCCCCTTCAACTTGTGACGTAACCTCACAGTATCCCAATCAATTTCACATTCAACGCGAATTAAACCTGTTCAAATCATAACGAAGCGTGAAATTTCATTTGAGGTGTAATCTAATTGCGTGTAATAGAGCAAATGTATTGTAAAGTAAAAATGTAACTGGAGCGAAGAAAGGAAATAACGGACGCCACGGCAATACGAAAAGAGGGGTTGGCGTGAATTAATGATTTGAGCGACGCCGCAAGATAGCACGAGGCTCGAGCTGGATTTAGGTCAAATGTGCTAGAATTGATTACCGATGCCACAGCTCCAATAAATATCCCAACATTAATTAGGATGACTGGCTGGCTTAGTTGGTAACGTGGCGGTTAGTCTGCGTGTTACGCCAGAGCTCGCGGGTTCGAATCCTGCCTAGGTCATGGATGTTTATATATGTATTATATATATATATATATATATATATATATATATATATGTCTATAATATTTCCGTTGTCTAGTGCCTGTAACATAAGTAATTACGGTAGTTAGTATAAGTCCACAGAAACTATCATATTCTATCAATTGAAAAACTATAAACAACGAATCCAACGGCACAACAATATTTAAATTCGCCAATGTAGTAATATACATTAGCTCGAAAAACATTATCTCACTTTTTTTATAAAATGTGAGGACAAACGAGAAATTGGAGCATTTTTACGGCATCGACGCCTATCAACATTAGCGTAATGTGTTGCCCTCCATTGCGTCCTTTCTGAGTTGCGTAAAAATAGTAAAAATAAAAATAGTAGATTTTTCAATATGACAATGTTTCCTGGGCGTACTTCGGACCCCATGTCGTTAGACAATAGACATAGTCGTTACACAAATTGGGCAATGCAGGATATCTATCTATATTATTAAAAAAGTTCCCAAAATATGATCGATTTTCTCTCCTAGGTTTTAGTGTATGATTGTACCTGTTATTCTCGGGCGAAGCCGGGGCGGATCGCAAGATTATTATAATGTACGTGCACCGAAAATTTGGTCTCCAGAACCGTACCGTGCCAGTGAAATTTCCCGAGAACAGAACGAGACAGATAGAGCGAGAATCTCCCGTGCTGTAACCGCACAATAAGTATAATTAGCGCGACGAGTTATGAGGACTGTCCCTGTATTAATTAAATGCGTAAGTCTGGTTGGGAAACCGCCGTAACCTCACTAACATTCGTCTGGGCATCCACATAGTGCCTCACACATGCGTTGATCGGTCGCAATGATTAAATCGTGCGCTCTAAACTCATTGCTCTACGACTTCGTTCCGCAAGCATGATTGATTTTCAAATTAAGGAAACCATTACATGTATGCTACAGAGTATAGTTTAATAGAAGTGATGTTTGATATATGCATACATCATATTCAGAGAAAATTATGGCTAACTGTTAATTGAGATTGCAGTAGAGCTAGTCATGGGCGGGCAATACTGTTTCTTAACAGACTAATTCTATGTTGTATACATAAAAAAATCAGTCTTATTAACATCGTGAGCCGAGTTTGACCTAGTGATTGACGATAGTTGCACATAGAAAAACGGTTATGGTTTCATTTCGAGGAGCTTCAGCGATACATGCACAGAAGATATAAACGATTCTTGATTACAATTTAAATAAACATTACTAATGTAAGTTGCTATCGAAACTAGTTTATATTAATGAACGCAGCTGTAAAATATGATATCGTGATCAGAGTAAGCATTTGATGCTTTAAAAGTTGGTGGCGGTAAAAAAACGATAACATTTTGGAACTGCCCAATTAAATGGCTGAACGGATACAATCTGGCAAGGAGATAGATTGTATCCTAATGAAGGTCACAATATGTTTGTCTTGGAGGTCAAATGATAGTCAAATCTTATATCTAATGAAACTTTTATGTTGTCTAGATAACATAAGTCTTGATTATATACTTTACAATTAAAATTGAAGTACTGTTATTTCTCTTCTTATATTTATTGTTTTCACATGAAAAATTGTATTTATATGTTTTTTTTATTTTTAGACTGTAAAAGTACCACCACCTAGTATCGTTGTACTAAAATACAACACAACCCAAAGACTGGTAATGTACACCAATCTACAGTAGATTGGTTATATTGTGCAACGAAATATATTGATAGACTAGTATAGTATAGTTTGTTATGTAGTTGTTTTATTATGGGGCAAACGAGGGCACGAAACGCGACAACTCAACGCTCACGCAACGCGACGCTCAACTGCTGTCAAATGTTATGAGTCTGTTCCTGAAGCTATTAATTGCTGTCAAATGTTATGAGTCTGTTCCTGAAGCTATTAAATGCACTGTGCTTTTTTATTTGATGGCTAATAATTTTTATAATATAAATTTTAAATACCTACCCGATCAATATCGCGTGCAATGGTTATAACAAATTTATTTACGCTTGAGAATCTAGCCCACTAGATTAATTAAATGGTAGTTGACAACTTTGTGAATTCTTGAACAGTGTTACAATTTGGGCCGCCCCACACCACTGCAAATGCTTTCCTAAATGAGACAAAACCCGAGACAGAAAGACGGCAGTTTCTGATCATGCTAACTGATCCTTTCACGAAACAGGCCATTCGACAGAGGTTCCTCAAAGAGCATAATGGGCGACTGCCCCCGGTCATGATCCTCTCCATGAGCCGGCGTCAGCGAGGCCATTTTAGTTACCACGCGTGATCTGCCCCCGAAATCAGAGTCAGGGAGGAGGGACCTCTCTCCCATCTGCGGAGGAGCGTCGGTCCCTCTTGCAACCCCAAACCTAGTCTCGTCGCCCGACGAGCACTCAAAGTCATAGCATGGAGCTGTAATGGGATTATCTCCGCTTCTACAGCACAATTTCACGTTCGAATAAGAAAAAATAGAAAGAACATTCACCATCCATGCCATATGTAACTGACTTAATACTAATCGAACTATAACACGTGCTATCTTGCGCATCACGAATTTCCGTCGTGTAAATCATTTGTTACTCCTACACTTATAGGCTGGTATATGACGTTATAAACCGGGCTACGTTTATAAGCCACCGTAAAGGCGCTTTAGAACTTACTAATATGGCACGAACAGGAAATTAGAAACAGCATAGAATAATTGTTCAACGGCAAAACTGAACTATGAACTGACCATAAACTGACTGGCAAGCTTGAACTGAATAAAACAATTAGACTTTGTACAGACGTGCCGTTTGTAAAAATTAAAATATGCAACACGTTCACGTGAGGTAAATGGCCACGGGATCCAGTGCCGCAGTGCAGTGATGTATAAGTTCTTTCCTTATCTTGATCGCGTAGGCTCCATCACTGTTAACTCACTAACGACTATAGCTGTATAATAATTTTACACAAAACGGATCACCGGTCGTAATCTATCAAGCGGATAACGCAAAAGAATCGCGCATTCGAGATGTTCGGATAAAATAAACCGAATAGTTTTTTACTTAGTGATTTGTATACTGTCGTAACCTTCGTGACAATTAAAGTTGTTTAACGTTTAGTCTCATGTGACCTGCCTCGACATGTCAGTGCTACTAACTGAGGCGACTTCCCCGACTCACTGGATATTGCTAAACTTCTAAAAACGTATATTATTATTGCGAAATGATTTTTGCCAACCAAAACCCACAAACCAAATTACTTGTTACGTCTTCTTGTATTGCTTTGGGGCAAAAACGATAATTGCAATTTAAATTCACGTCTCGAGTACGGAAGCCCGAGGTCGTGCACAAATACAAGACAATTCTTGTGATAATTTGTATGAAACATCTACAAATAAATATTACGACAGTTATACACAATGAAATTTGTTAGTAGCTAAATTTCCGCTCTTATTTTTTTCTTTACTTTTTTTATAGGGGGCCAAACGAGGAATCGGAGCCTTTTTACTACTACCATCAACGTCCACATAATTATTATGCCGATGTGTTGCCCTCCTTCACCCTCCCCCCCTCTCCTCATGGGCCACCGGCTACTCACAAACCGCGCGCAACGTGACACTGAAGTTGTCACTTTACGGCGATGTTAAGTGAGCGAGAGGTACCTTTCCGGTCGTGCCGGCAATTCCGTTGCATAGGAGGATGTAGTGTCATGCACTATGCATGGCACTACCTCTTCCCTTATAGTATAGCGGATCAGTTGGATCGGACGATTACCGACGCCCATAAACATGCACACAATTTTACTGCTAGCGTTTCCTCCGTTTCTCTCCCCTCCAAAAGGCCACTGGCAACTCACAATGACTCACGTGATAGCACAGCTGTCAGTTTACAGTAGTTTACCATGTGAAGCGAGGCTCCCCTGTTACTGGGGAAATAGCTATTTGTTTTCTTGAGGTCGATATTTTAAAAAAATCGAACCAAGTGATACACGAACGTACAGTTGGCCTCTTCTAAATGTATATCTCATCTGGCTAAAGCTGTTTGCCTCTAACCGTGAACGCCAGCTCTATTTCAATGTCATCTGACACAAAAATTGTACACAAGTTCGTTGTATAATAAATAATACAGTTATAGAAAGTCTATTAATTTAGATAGTTATAAGATCTGGCCCAGGGCGTGTTCGAAAGCGTGAGTGTAGGGCACATTTTAACGACAGTCGGAGGACTAGTACCTCGCCCAGTATACGCCTAAAGCGAATGCTATAGTTTTTCTACACGTGTATCCAACCTAAATGTTAGTAAAATCAAGTCCAATGGATAGTTTCATCAAGCAGTAATGATACTGTTCCCTGGGGAATTCATCATAGAGGTCAGCTAATTATAAATGTAACGCTTTTAGATTGTATGTATGGTGGGGTACTAATTTAAAAAACACACACACACACACACATACACATACACACACACACACACGCAAGCACGCATATATGTGCTATCATCAGGCTTGCTAACTTAGGTTTGTCCCAAACAACTCATATTTATTTGTAGCAACCGTTCTGCTGTCCTATTAAAGTTCAACCCATTTGCATGACTATTATGCGGATTTTTATGGGCATCGGTAGTTATAAAAATGGCCTGACTGCTCGTTTGTTCCCCTATAGTATATATTTTTTAAATATGACTGCAACAAAACAATGTAACTTTTCGAAACAAACAGAACTGATCATTACCTGTTCCAAACGAGATTCCCATTAATTATGTGATGGAATGATTTATATCATCATAATCCGCCTTTATCTGTCCAATGCGGAACCTGGATCATTGAACTCCAAGTCCATATATCTCACAAAATAACACCCGCACTGCATGTGTATGTAGCTCGATAAAAAAACCATTGAATAGTGAATCGTAAGGAAATTAATTTTAGGTTCAAAATTCGAATCGACATGATTGCGTATATACTAAATAGTTCACGCATATCATCCGTCATATCGTCTGGAGGCCACAGATTAAAAATTACGATGGGAAAGAAACAAAATGGCGTGGAAGAACAAGATCAAATTTTATTACACTGGAGGAAAACGAACAGGATAAAATTCTGTAAGTTGACGCTGTAGACATAAAGAGGTTATGCATTATCCTCCTCGAAGTACTCATGCTGGGCTACTGCCTCACATTTTAATCTCATTTCTGTTACCAGCCGGTAAATGACTACAGCTTTAGTAAGTTCTTCACAAGTTTTTTTTATAGGGGGACAAACTTCGGAGCCTTTTTACGACTACCGACACCCACCAAGACCAGAATAATGACTGTGCCGATGCGTTGCCCTCCTCCTGCCCAATGGGCCGCCACTAATCACTGACAAACCGCACGAAACGCGATAACACGGCTGTCACAGGTATAATGTGAGCCAGAGGTAACTCCCCGTTCGACCGGCCCAATTCAGCTGCAATGCGGCATGGCACTACCTCTTACAATAATCGATGAAATAAAATAATATGTTAGAGACGTATTAACGTCTACATTCTTCACCGGGGCACCATGATATCTCTGCGTTCATTTTCTGCCTATCAAAGCGCCTGCTCTTAACAATTTATTATTTTTTCGACCTACTTTTGCATTCCTCTTGTAAGCAGTTTTGTTGTAGCGTATGGGTGCAAAAGGCAATAGGAGTTTTTTGATGACTACCAATGCTCGTAGACATCCGCATTGGAGTTGTGCGATGCCCTTCTTTCCTCGTCCCCTATAATGGGCCATCGCAATCTCCTCATACGTTGTACACCGACCTACTTTATCACTTCCTACTTGAATACGATTTATGTTATAGGCTCGTAATATATATATGGAACAATGGCAGGTACGTGTGGACAGGTGTGGCAGGGCGAAGGGCGTGCGGTCAACCTAGATGAGGCGCAGGCCGCAGCCAGGTGCAGCATCCGAGCATGTCTGTACAGTTACCCGAGGCGACCGGCGGCCGCGCACATGTAGGTCGGCACTCGGCTGACGGCTCGTCGACTTTCAACGTCAAATTAAATTTATACTACGGTTAATTACGTTCCAGTTTCGTGGTGGTTTTTATTAGGAATGTTCTAGATACATATTTAAAGTTGGAACGATTTTAATATGGATTTTTCTAGGTTAGGTTACCTTTTGTAGCCTAGTATGAGTGAAATTTCGCTTTTATACAGCTGACGCGCCTCAGGAAGGACCTTTGGCCGTCGCGAGTTTCTATCGATATCACACAGTGCGCACATTTTTTGAAGAGAATCACACTAAGTACGGTGAGGTTTGCTATGTAGATAAGGAATATTTTCGTTTTATTGGTAACACAAGTACCATTACCAACCGTGTACTGTCTGTAGTTCATCCCTTTGGTGCATCTATTAAAATAGATCATATTTTTAAGAGCGGACAGTTTATTGTTTTTTGTTACAATATTCTTAAAAATATCGCTCACTTTCACGTGTTATTCGTAAAAAGCGTGGGATATAGGAAGTGGTAGTGCCATGCTCCATAGGAGGATGTAGTACCACGCATCGCGCATAACACTACATCATGCAACGGAATTGCGCCGACACGACAGCCGAAGTACCTTTCGCTCACTTGATACCGGCGTAAAGTGACAATGTCGCTGTCGCGTTTCGTGCGGTTTGTGGGTAGCCGGTGACCTATTGGGAGGGGAATGATAGGGCAACGAATCTGCGTAACAATCATGTAAATGTCCCCGTACGTCGGTAGTCATCAAAAGGCTCCCATTACTCGTTTGCCCCCTTATGCTATACGAAAGTAATAATATAGAGAAGACTACATAACGTCTAATGAATATTAAAACATGACATATAATGAGATTCCGCATGTTGCGTAACCTTTATTGACACTTCACAAGTACCCTTCTAACTTGTCCATGTGATATCTAGAGATCAAAATTTTAATAATAGCTTCTTTGAACCATTCCTTGAGATATAAAAAATTAAAATTTCACAAGTGGCTTCTATAAACATTTTCGGCAGTTCATTTAATTGTAGACCAACAGCTGTTTACTTTCCCAAAATATTATCTTGTGAAACAGCTTTATTTAAAAAATCCTCATAAGGCTTCTAGGATATACTATTACATAGGAATTTCACGAATATTTTGGCCATTTTTGTCCGTAATTTTGAAAAGCGCTCGGTCCGTAATTTCTAAAGTTATGGAAATTATATGATCATCACCTTAGATCAGGCGTGTAGAAGAAAAACTATTTGGAGCCTCATTGAAACACTAATATGTTGTATGACATAGATCAGGCGTGTAGAAGAAAAACTATTTGGAGCCTCATTGAAACACTAATATGTTGTATGACATAGATCAGGCGTGTAGAAGAAAAACTATTTGGAGCCTCATTGAAACACTAATATGTTGTATGACATATGGTTTATATATACGAATCTCATGGTATATCTCCTAAACCTATTATAAAACAAAGTTCCCTAAACCTGTCTGTCTGTGCATAATCGATTTTCGCACAATCTATATAATCTGGAGGGAGGTTTAGGTTAATAGTATATTACGGTTTTATGTAAATTGACTGAATTATAACTATAACGATTACTGTTGAGGGCGTCGCGCGTTTGTAAAACATCGAGATTCGCTTGCGTATAATGTATAAACATACAAGTCCTTCAAATACAGATACCAGAGCGAACGGTCTATCTATAATAGACTAGAAGACACAAAAGTCTCCCTAGCCCCATGACCTGTAGGGCCGAAGGCAGTGGCGTGGCCGGCAGAAGTAGGTCCCTCCGAAAAAAAAAACTTTTGAAGTTCAAATGAGTGACATATTTGTGTAGGATCGGAAAGCATGTTTTCGCACAACAACAACATACCTTCACATCCCTAATGTCATCTGGCTTCGTTAAATAATCATATATAATATAACATAACGCTTAAATCTTAGTTGGAAAATCTGCCGTGCATAAGTTAATGAAGTTATTTATACACGAAAGAAAAATATAATATCCTTTGCTTTGTGCATTCAAGGAAAGTCATCCAAGTCCATTTAATTACGTTAATTTCGTATAAACACTTTAAATGTTCTCGATAGGATTGTAGATATGAAGATATTCTAGGAATCTCTAGCACCTACTTAAAGTTTTTAGAAACATCGTCCTTGTTTTACTGTAAAAATATTTAAAAATACAACACCATTTAGGGCCAAAATGCGATAAATCTATTATTTTTATGTATTTTCTAAATAAGATACCGTTCTTATTCCCATTTTTGGTCAACGACCGATCATTGAAAGCACTCATTTTAAAACTAAAATCACAGCACCGCAATCAGGTAAATAAGGCCTTATCATGTTTACAGTTTGTTATGTAAATTGATAATTTTTTTTTTTTTTACTTTTATGGCAAAGATATTCAAATTTTCACTTTCTTATTGTTGCATCAAATATTTTGCCAATCATATAGATAGAGTCCGAAATCGGTCGATTGCTCTGTTCTGGTTTTGACTGCATCAACACCGAAATTAAAATGAATATCAAATATGCATACGAATTCATATCTATAAAAATAAAAATATACAATTTATTCAACCTTCATTTGTTTCTTTACAACGTTAATGTCAGGAGCCGTCCTGTTTTGAAGAAGTTTTTTTTATTGTGAACACATAACAAGCTATACGCGGATTAGCACCTCGTCATATAAATAGAAGACACGCAAATTTTAACAGCTTTAATACTCTCCACGTAACGAATAAAAAACGCAAACTGATGACCTGTAGATAGTTAATAACGAAATAAGTACAGAGGAAAGACGGAAATACAGCAAAAAGCGTTTTCCTTTTACCTACCCTGAAGTTTCGAACTTGTGTCCCTGCCGGACCAAGCGGGAGGACAAACGGTGGCCACAATTCGAGCTTAAGGACAAAAAATAGTCCTGACAAAGCAAATTACGACATACTTCGACACGCGAATTTTTTTTCAACGGGGCCCACTACTCATTCAAACTACTGCCGCCTGTGTCTCCAGGACCGACAGCGGCATCCATTGTGAACGCATTGAAAGGAAAGGCCAAGGCCAAGGAAAAAAACTAAAACTCTGTTGGGACCTGCAACGAATTTAACAGGCAGGAGATAGGAGGTGAGAATTGGAATTACTTCGTTATTCAAATTTCCAATTAAACGTCATGTGATAGATGTACTACGCCAAACATTTAAGAAATATTCAATTTCTTACACCTTTTCCATATTTTCACCCAACGGACAACCCTAATCCTTATGCAGTGGGGTAATGACGCATAACACACAGTAAGGATGACTGATTACGAAATCAGACACAATGTCAACATCGCTAATGCCAGCTGATACTCTCATGATGTTGGCTTACGCTGTCGCATTACACGTAACTGAAAACTAAGCGCTAATCAAACACACACGAATGTACATAGGAGACTTATATAACGTACGTAGTAGCTGGATTATTATTTATCACGTGCCAATTGTGCTTGTAAACCACATATTACTAGTGAGCTAGATGTGGTCACAATAATTAAGCAAGAAAGTTTCGAACAGATTTTGATGAATTTTCACATTGGTAACAAACTTTCAATATGCGATAATACAAATAGGCTACCTTTTAACTCTAAAAATAAATAAATGAATGAATGTCTTTGGATGTATTTCTTTGTCAGCTCGCGAACGAAGCCGAAGGCATTAGCGATCCGCTAAATTTACTATGTATTTTTTTATTTATATTATCTAAGATATTTATCGTTACATTTTATATATCAGTGTTCGTTCCATACACAGGTATTTCATAGTAATTCGATTTGTTTCCCAGACGGCACATAGAGTATCTAATTATTATTAAATAACATTCCCTCGCAAATACCTCGAGGAGGGGGCTGGCAGCGAGGGCGCAGCCCCATCCGTCACTCATTTCCGTAATACATCTTGTCTGTCAATCTAAAACCCCATCTGTCAATATTTTGCAACGTGGCACTCCATTTTATTTGCACTTAAAACTTTTTTGCTTTTATCTTTCTTTTTTACATAAAGATTTTGCCGCATTAATTTATGTCAGCTTTAATATTTACGTGCCTTATGAAATGCTAGAGAGCTTTCTGTTTCTAACTTCTAGATACTTACACTTTCTTACCACTCCGTGATTCCCTAGTCCTGAAGATTGGAGACACGAATGACATCCTCTGTACAGTCTGTCAGTTGGTCTAATATCTTGTCTAAGTGATCAAAAATCACAGTTTAAAAGTAAATTACTTAGTAACCGTTTCCTCGGCACGAGCTTCTACTTTACGAGTTGAAATAGAAAAAATAAGTGACACTAAAACCCGAGTGCTTGAAGTTTACTTTAACGTACCCACTCACCAGTGTCATACGCATTATCAAGACAAATCTAAGCACACCACGTACTTTATCAAGCTCATACTTTATAAATCCTGCCAATTGTCCAGACTGTACAGGACATAGAAAAGTACATACATACATTGTAAGAGGTAGTGCCATGCTGCATGGTGCATGACACTACATCCTCCTATGCATCGGAATTGGCCCGGCACGACCGGGGAATTACCTCTCGCTCAGTTGACACCGCTGTAAAGTGACACTTACGGCATCGCGTTTCGTGCCGTATGTGATTAGCCGGTGGTCCATTGGGGGGGGGGTGAAAATAGGGCAATGCATCGGGATAATTATGCTGATAATAATGGGCGTCAGTAGTCGTTGAAAGAATCCGATTGCACGTTTGTCCCCCCATACTAATAAAAATATATATATCTAAAATTATATATACACTCGAAAAACATGACCCTCACTCCAACGCAGCTGGGTAAAAATACGTCAGCATAGTTCGTGCACAATGAAGACGGAAACTAAATTAGTAAACGTTAGCGTGATTAAGAAAAGATTAAATATCCGCAACCGCGCGGGCAAGCATCGAACAGATGCTTCAGGACATTTACATAAAACACCTCTTACGTAATTGCTTTCTACAATTTCTGCGAGGATTTCAACCTAATTGGGGATGGGCCAACGCCATTAAAATCAATGCAACAGACATAAAATGTCAGTTTTATGTAAAAATGCTTACATATTCGCAAGTAGCCACGACCTTCATTGTTATGTGACTACACTTGAGTACATTCTTGCATTTTTATAACTGTTTTACGGAGAGGATAAATTATTTGATTTAAAAGCAAATACAACCTTCTTAAACATTCTGAGTAGTTATTGTGTCACGTAACAAGCCAATAAGCAGTTCGAAAAAATAATCAGACGACTCACTGTAGATTTTTTTAAACAGTGAATCCTCTTCGCATTTGAAAATTCGACTGCTCCAATGATTAGCACCATATAAACGAAGAGATACCGATCATGTTGGTTTAATCGTATTTCAATTAAACAACATTTTTAGAAACGCTCGATGAGATTGTTCCTTTTCTGGTTGGCATCAATGTAAAATCAAATGCTGACTTGTTTAGCTATCTACCAGCAAATATGGACACTATATCTATAAAAGCGAAACTATACCACCTACAACCTTGAAATTTGGCAGGAAGGTTCCTTTTAGAGTGCAGACGTCCGCTACGAACGAATTTTACAAAACTCCATCCCTAAGAGTGCGTTAGTGGGGCTAGAGTACGTCGGAAAAACCGCGTGGCTCTGGTAGTTCCTTTTTTCTTTAACGTGATGAGGATTACATGAACAGCTTACGCCTTTAAAAAGTTATTCTGTAATATGAAAATTCATACACGTCTTGTTCATACATGTGTGTCACGCGTTTATTTGAGATCATTCTGGCCAATTTTCATTGTAATTTGCATGTGTTCCGTTCAGCATGCATCAGTGTGACGCCATGTCGTGTTACATTTGCATACGCATATTGTCACTACGTGCTCCGACTGTCAATGTATGTGCAGAAAATTGTGCGATCGTTATAGTGGTTTAACACAGCTACAATATTCATAAACCTACAAAAATATAAGAAATTTCAAAATAGAATAATATATTTTCTTATATTATGAATACATGTATATTTATATAATTATAGTTCGGTATAAATTGGAAAAGATTACAAACATTATTTAATATTTATACATATTTTATTGTTAATGATAATGATAGAGGGGGGGGGGATCCTGGGGGTTTATAAGTACATACAGTGTATTTCTCCTTTCTTCATCCTCGAGCTCGCCAGCTATTCCAGCAAAGACTCCTAAAAGTCGATTATTTAATTATTCTTTTCTGCTCAACTTTTAGAAGTTATTTCCTTCCATATATACAACATAATATAAAGAGTTTCAATCGAAGGTTAGTTCATTAATATTTCTAACCAATTGTTTTGCCTTACTTGACTTTGCGTGGCATCGAAACGAAACAGAGCGTGAAGATTTTATTTTTGTCTATTACAACGAGAGCAATAGAGCAACCAATGTCATGCATCGTTTTAACGAACGATGTGTGACACCAACTCGATACAATCGTTTGAATAGTCTGAGCGGTGCGAATGATATAGGTCATTTCACATTTTGCAAATCAACCCAGTACATCTCTTCTTATATGCGGGAAAAGAAGGGGGATTCTGACTCCCAACCGATCGCAGAGCGCGTAGGCAGAAACCGTGGCTGCGACTAACCGCCTAATAGAACCGTGGCGGTCGCGGGTGAAGACCGCTTTTTCTTTCTTTTTTTTCTGACCTGAACTTACGCTGTGGCAAGAAACTAGATGAGACTAGTAGGCTTAGGTTCGATAGAGGGATCGACCCCCCTCCCTTCCGCTGATGGGAGAGACGCATGGCGATATGAGAGAACACTCTCATATCGCCGTAACAGCTAATTTAACTATTATTATCGTGGCCAGAGGGAACGTTTAGCTCATGGAGAAGATCACGGCTGGGGGTCCGTACCCCCTTCGCCCTCAGATGGGTGAAAGAACTCGCGCGCGGTAATCTCGGAATACCTAACCGGTAAGAAAACCGCTTTGTGTGTTCTTAGCTAATGTGAAACGCCACCCTCGGTCCTCGGAGGTTCGACCGAGGTCGCTGGATATGTAAGCTGGCCACTGTTTTAGTATAATTAAAATATCACTCAATTATAATATTAATTAACGAAACATTTTATTAAACTACATTATAAAATTAAATGGAGACAGAATAACCAACGGTACCAACATCTAATCCTACTAATATTGTTAACGAAAGTTTGTAAGTATTGATAGATGTTTGTTACTCTGTCATTTAAAAACCAATGGAACTACTGGAATGTATTTTAATAAAGCTCTAGTAACAGAGCGCATCAGAATAACACCTACGCTTTAGAAAGAATGACTTTTGCTCGTGTTTTTGTCTGTAGTCCACGGGGACGCAGTCGCTGGTAACAGATAGTATGTTATGATGTTGATGTTACTCGCGAAATTAAGTCAAATCTAACGACACGTCTCTTTTGTATAGTGTAGGGGGACAAACGAGCAATTGGAGCCTTTTCACGATTACCGACGCCATGAACATCGGTATAATTATTATGGGGGAAGGAGGACAACGCATCGGCATAGTAATTATGTGGATGTTCCTGGGCGTCGATAGTCGTAAAAAGGCTTCTATAGGAAAAACTGCACGAAAGGCGGCACCGTAGATGTCACTTAACGCCGATATCATGTGAGTGACAGGTACCTCCCCGATCTTGCCGGCCCAATTCCGCTTCAATATGTAAAATAAACTTTTAAAGTAAAATAAGGTAAAATACAATCAAATTTTTGTGACAACCGCCGCATAAACATTCGCTCAATCGTACACTTTTCCGATCATGATTACGATGTTATCCTAAGCAGAATCACAGCTAATATTTTAATACAGTATGCCTTAGATTTTGAAATAAATCGATATGTACATTGACGGCACGCACACATGCATTGACTGTTTCATAATGAAAGTGTCAACTGTCAAATATAATAATTTCACTCGCTGTGCGTTCACTGGTCAATAATAATTACATGGTCACCAGCCCTATTAAAACAAGTACCTATAGTCTCTCTAGCTGACGATCCTCCGTGGGAACTCGAGGTTCTATGTCTCTGATAGGAATGCTCCTAGCCTGAACCCCACGCATGACAGGATCCTGCGGGTCCGCCGGTTAGGGCATGTGGCGTTAATGCAGAGGTGGGACAGGATCTGGTGCGGTAGCCGTACGGTAGAGAGATAACGGCTGCCTTGCGCCCGGTCCTCGAGTGGTGGATCGAAACCCCTCACCGTCTGACGCAGGTGCTCACCGGGCATGGTTGCATCGTTGAGTATCTGTGTAGGACGGCCCACAGCGAGCCGACGACTCGTTGTCACGTTTTTGACGCGGCGGTGGACTCGGCCCAGCACACCCTCGAAAGTCGAGAATCATCGTCGCGATGCTCGGCAGCGACGAGTCCTACCAGGCGATGGCTTCCTTATGCGAGACTGTCATGTCCCTCAAGGAAGCCGACGAGCGGGTGAGAGAGGAAGCTGCCAACGCTGCCTCTCCTCGCCGACGACGAATGAGGGTACGAAGGAGGCTCTATCTGCAGTGCCTTCAGTAGTGACCCTGTGATCCGTGTCGGGCCGGGATGGGAACCCGGTAGACCTCAACAAGATACGGCGTCGTGGGGACTGACATAGCGTAGCCCGACAGTACCCGAGGAGGTGAAGTCTGGCCTTTTCGCCAAAGCCAGAATGTCGCTGGTCCTGTTGCCTGCAGATCCGGGACCCTCCACTAATAGCGTCTGAAGGCTCCCGTAGCGGTTTAGTTGGTATTGCTACCCAATGGCCGTGTCCAACATAGGTCTGAGGGTCGTCACCAAAAAAAAAAATACCTATAGTCTACCGAGTTATTGAAAATAATATATCAAGGCGAACGAGCACCCGCAGCCTTGTGGTGACTACCCACGCCCATATACATCCACATAATTGTTTCCACTTCCACCCCACCTAACGCTCGTCACACTAACACAGCTTACGGCGGGATCGTGTTAGCGAAAGGTTGCCATGCCACTCATACTAATTTGAAGTTCGTAGTTCAAATAGCCCTTGGCGATATGAAAATAGAAAGCTTCTTAAGTGGTAACTAAACAAATTTCGCTGAAACAACGCAGTATCGAGAAGGTAAACAAAGCTCCACCTATACGATTGCGTCAGACGGTGCGGGTGGGAAGAAAATTAACAAACAAGGTGCGCATTATTGATCTAACAGTTAGCCCGCAGACGCCCCGAAACTACTATTAATCAGCTACGGCGCACAGCTTGCCCGTAGTGTGGCTGCATAGTAAAAACTCTTGTTCTTTGAGTAATATGCTTTAAATTCTATTGTCAAATGTATTATACAATGTGAATTTAGAAATTCTGTTTTACGTTGATTAAATGGTTCCATTCTTTTTAATATGGAGCTAAATATTATTCTAAATAAAAAAAATAACAATTTATTATAAAATGAGAGTAGACTGGTACATAATAATTTGTCGCATTATATAACTATGAGCTCTTGATCAGATTACTGTTTTTTTTTTTGAAATGTTGAATTACTGCGACTATTAGTACAATAATACAACATTTGCAAAATATTTGTTTATTGTATTATCGCAAAATGCTACAGAGAATAACAGACACAAGTTCATAGTCATTTTACAAAAGAAGAGATTATTTCGTGACATTTCTTAACTTGGTGACCTAAAAATGTGGCAATGTACATTTCACGCTACCCCTTTTCACTCCCCATTTATCACGCACAACGCACAACGGGTTTGTTGTGGCTATAATTTCCCTTTTTACATTTATGGTAAAGGAGCAACAACATGGCGTAGGGTTGACTTCACGTCAAGACATCTATTTATTAATATAAAAGACATTTTTTTAACTTTGGATACTGCGGCGAATGAAATCATATGAGAATATGAACCCAGAAATACTAGATGTGACTTGTGACATGCCATTTAATCTATCTCAACCATAGAGATACTATAGATAGATACTAGATGTGACTTGTGACATGCCATTTAATCTATCTCAACCATAGAGATACTATAGATAGACATACCTAAATACATATACAGCCTAAAACGCGGCCGTCTGTCTAAGCCAAAAGAGAGAGCAACTGTGGTTTATTCTATCTGTCTTTTTTTTCATTCATTTATCTGCGCAATACGCTTGCGAGATTGGACAGACAAAGATAGTAATCAGTTCTCATCTTCCTTCTCTATCAGCTGGGAGGGCCACTAATCGTCTAATGCCTGCCTATGGCACCCCCTCTCTATCTATATTATCTCTACCCGACAGATGAATAATGAATAAAAATAACTTTTCTTAATTACGATCAAAGTCTATACCAAATATAATCCAAGCCAGTCCAATAGATTCTACATGAGAGAATAACAAATGTACATACAAACATTCGAATTTATAATATTACTTTGTGTAATCACTAATTAAAATAATTAATAGAAATGAAAATGAATGGAACAGATCTGTGAGCTCACTTATACCTGTCGGTTTGTCCAATCAATTACAGCCCCTCCGCCAGACGGAGTAGGGAAACAGGAATAGTTTAGTAGATAGTAAACGGCTCTTAATGGCGCTGGACACGCGAGCAGTCGCTAGGGACTCGGTGACATTATACAAAATTATTTCCTGCAAAAAAAAAAAAAACTTTTTATTAACATTGGACGAAAACTTTGTAATGGTACAAAGTTTTCGTCCAATGTTAATAAAAAGTTTCAACATTAGATTGGTAGTTGATGGCGGTGTTCCATTTTTTGAGGCAAACGAGCAGTCGGAAACGCTTATATATATCTGAATAACTCTTCAGACATTTTTGGTAACATAGATCAAAAATATGGAAAGTCTGCATTAATCGTACTGTCTTACTAAAATACTGCTTGCTTAGTTTGGGCTTACTGCTTAAGTTACCATTGGATAAGATACTTAGAGGGATCAAGGTTTGTGTTATAACAATATTGTGTGGAACGCCGGTGTCTCTATCCTCATTGGTATTCCAGGGCCTTTCCAATGTTTTACTGCTAACTTTTTTATCGTATAAGTGCAACGAGCCAAAACTTTTTGACGCCTTTCCACGGCCATACACATCCGCATTATCGTCATGCAATTGCGTTGCTGTACCAATGGACCACCGGCTATCCACAAACTACACTTAACGCGACAGCATAGCTGTCACTTGTCATACAGTGGTGTCATGGGAGCAAGAGGTACCTCCCAGGCCGAATTCAGAGCAGGGTACTTTTACTAAATCTTTGTATAAGCGTGTTAACAAATGTTCGTTGTTCCAGATGGATGGCGCCGGTGAGTCTAGCTATTCACACGCCCGGCTCCGACATGGGCCCCACCGTGAACAGCATCAGATACTTGCGCGACTGCCTCGGCAACGAGCTCATCAAGCAGTACGTCACCTTCCATCTCTTCTTCTCGCACAAGAACGTGCCCAGCTCGGTGAGTAAACCACAATATGTTAGAACCTATACGCCCAATTTTTGTTTCTGAGGAACCTACTATTGTTGGCGATCCTATTGCATTTGCCATAAGTTCACCGGAAGAACGTGCCCAGCTCGGTGAGTGTACCAGTAATTTTTTTTCGAAGGAACCTACTAGTGGTGGCGATAATGTTGTCTCAACAGTTCATCGGACTACGAGCAAACGAGTCAACCAAGTAAACCAATTTGATGTAACCAGCACACTAGCTTCTAAGTTTACACAATAGTATTCTTTGTCTCATGTTTGTGATCATGTCTGTAACTTATTTCTTTAAAAAAAATTTCGTTGACTACTAATGCCTGTATTTTGTTATCACTTAGACATAAGCGCCGTTACGCAGACGTCTTTCCCTTCCTCCAATGGGCCACTGGAAGCTAAGAAGCCGCACGAAATGCACAACTGTTATTTTCGGAGGTATATGAGCTAAAGGTACCACTCCGGTCGTACCGGCCATAATTTGTAATAAGGTTAAAAGCATATTGTCGACTTGGTTAAGGTGGCCCATGAGAGGGCCTATGTCCAGCAGTGGACCCTTGTCCGGATGATATATTGCTTTAGAGTCGAATTGGGCATTGATAAAGGGGGGGAGTGGGGACATCTAGCTCACGGCACCGACGTCAGTTTATGCCCATGCTATCGCGTTTTGTTAGGTTTCTAAGAGTCCATTGCCAGAGAGCAAAGAATCTGTTCAATTGACAATTGATAACCTCTGCACGAAGTGTGAAGTCTATGGGCCACGCACGCGACGTAAAATTCAAAATGTTTTGTTCAAAATAAGTTTTTACAAATGTATTTTTGGACATCTTCACTTTACTACTGGTTCAATGATAAACATTACTTAAGAAGAACTGGCGAAACAAACTTAGCTGTACTAATGACTCTATATAATACACAAATTACATTACAATTCCATTTCACTCTGTTAAATTCTTATTGTAATAATACCGAAACCTTCTGGGAAGAGAGTTTTATTCCCAAGGGATGGTGTGTATGTATGTATGTATGTCTATCGCGTGTTAGTCTACCGGTACTTCGCGCATAGAAAGATTCCATTCGACTTTCTTAATATGTAGTCTTCTTAATAGATAGTAAGTCAGATAACGCTACAGCATAATTATGATGTTGTTCATGGGCGTCGATAGTCGTTGAAAGGTTCCGTTTGCTCGTTTGTCCCCCTATATTATAAAACAACTTAAGCCTTATTAGCTTTAAATGTAAATGCTAACAACTTTGTAGGTGTTTGAATATACCTAAGTTGTATGATAACACATTTCGTGCTTAGTATCCTCGTTCGGTCTAAGTTTACATAGACTAAGAGCCAATGTCGGCCGGATTATCTTCATTGTAAAAGCGTAAAATCCGACTAATGCTATAAACGCAAAAGTTTGTAAGTACGGATTGGTGTTTGTTGCTCGTAACGCGTAAAAACTACTGAATGGATTTTAATAAAGCTGTACAATACTATACATCAGAATAACACAGGCTATAATAGCAATAGTAACTTTTACACGTGGTTTTGTTTGTAGTCCATGCAAACAAAGTCGCGGGTAACAGCTAGTTTATACTAAAGTTTTACTCAATAATATGCAGAATGTAAAGTATATTTACATTTTATTTCGATTATCTCGATATCTTTGCTACATCAACGCCTGGTCCGGTCAGCTAGTATAAATATGAATTAAATATAGTAAATTTTACTTCTGTTAGACATTTCAATTTTTTAAGTTCAAAAGGCCATGTCAAAATATCTGGCTATATATGCTATTATACCCTTCATCTTCATACTTACGACAACCCAAAATTTAGTAATAAATCCTTGTTGAATTGAAAATTTGTTAATAAATCATGTCATAAAACATATTGATAATTTAAGCACCCGCTAAGTAATTTTCAACATATAAAATACATACACTCTTGCACTAGCTGTGCACATATTAAAAATACACTTTAATAGCCGGCTTAGAACTAGTCGCAGGAACTCCGTTAGTAACTGTTGTACCCGTTAGTACTTGCACGTATAAAGGATCAGCGAGCTGGCACTTCATATCTAGTGGCTTCTAATCCTGAATCGTTCTGTACGTGCAAGCCTTTTTTTACACAACTGTACCCTGGTACACGGGTGGTCTCAAACTTGACAAGGCCTGGCTTGTCATTTTCGAGTGCCTGTAACTGTATATTTGAGTTTTTTTAGCTATTTAAAACCGAAATACCACTCCCTGAGTAATCACGAGATGTTGGAAACTGCAACACCCACAAACTTAAAAGGTATATTTAGAGTGCAGACATCCGCTAATCCACTTCTAAGGGTGCGTTTGGGATGGGGTACGCGGGTCAATCGCATTGCGCTGCCAGTATAGAATAACGCAGCCGGGTGTTTTGATGACTACCGACATCGGTAAATCCGCACAACCTGAGGTTAAGCTGATGCGTTGCCCTTTTCCCTATCTCTTCATTTGCCACCGATGTCTCTCGTGCCACACAAATCGACGGCATAACAATTTCACAGTCGGATTATAAGAGCGAGAGGTATGGTTGCAACACATTTGTTCCTTCTCTATTAGCTGAGACGACCACTAACCGTCTAATTACAGCCAATGACACCCCTTCTCTATCTAAATTATCTCTACCCAACACAGCCATGCACGATGGATAAAAAGCGCTTTTTTTATTTTAATCAAAATATGTGGCAAATATTGTGATTGCAATACAGGAATTCCACTTAGCTACAACAGTAATAACAAATATAGTTGAATGGAGTTAAGAAATTAACTAGGACTGCCGTGCGGTTCGCTTTTGGGCATACGTATCTTGCTCACTTTTTACTTCATCGTGTTCCCTCGTTTTTTTTATACTACAAAAGCTTTAAAATTATGATGGTAAATACGCCATTTATCTGTGAACATAGATGTGCTATATTAAATAAACATATAAGAAATAATTATTTACTACACACCAAAATTACTTACACTATAAATATAGTTACTTATAGCTAGGCTATATAAAACGGTATCTTTCAGGCAATCATCGTGTGAAAGATGTATTGCATGTAGATAAGGGCGTACACATTAAATCCTACTGTCATACCGTGGAAGTTGAAGGCTAGCGAGAAAATAGAAGAGGTAAATCGTAACTAAGCAATGACGGAGAGGGTAGATTGTAGAAGTTTACATGGTAGAATTTCAGTCCAAAAAAACGATAGCGCCTTAACATTATAACAAGATCAGCTCAGATAAACAAAGTCACGGTAAATACCGTGACTTTGTTTATCTGAGCTTAAATAAGTTTAATGGCGGTTTTACCACGCTACACACGAAGACGTCTAGACGGACCTCTGTGTGGTCTAGACGTGGTTTAAAGTCTGCATTAGACGCTGGAGACAAATGATCTTTACAGTTTGCATTTTAATCGATGAATAATATCAAATGCGGGATATAAGCAAGCGATGATTCTACGCGGTTTGTGACCCTGAGACGTGGCGCTCTCTAGGAGTACGGCCTATAAATAGACCTATGCCAGGTTCTTCTTTGGCGGAAATACTCGTAACATGATGAGTGATTAATTACGTGTACAAAAACATCGGCTGTACCAACGAGTAAAACATTTCGACATTTTTTTCTATCCAAGTCTCGTTAATATGTATGACTTTTAAAATTGCATCGTTTTGCCACCGGGCTGTAATGCTATTCAGATAGATCCGTTCCGCTCGTTATCTGTCGGCACGTGAGAATAATTTGAGCGCGAAATTAATAGCTTAATAACACATTTTCTAAAGCAATTTTAATAAATTAAAATAATATACCTTATGCCTATCACTGAGAGATGAACGCTATTTAAAAAAACTAGACAAGATGGAGGAAAATTTAAATCGTCGTGAAGTAAATAAGCATAAGTGCTTTTTGGGGGCGGCTTAAGTATACCCTCACCCTCAATCCAAGCGCAGGGTGACGTAAAAGTCGTCAAGAGGCACTAGTCTCTTAACAACAAAGAGGCTTCAGCGAGCTGGTTGTTTGGTGTCCCGTCTGTTTGATAGTGACTGAAATAGATGGGAGGACCGGACGGCGCTCGCGCCGAGTGATGGCGGCACAATCGGATCGGCAACAGGCAGCAGTGGCGAGTTCGTCACATTCTCACGTCGCCTATATCACAGAGCTTGAAGACGAAAGTGCGAAAGTGCGTGCGTGCGACGACCAGTGCGTTCTCCTCACGCACTTCATACTGCCATCGGACTTAGAGCTGTATCCTAGTCCCAACCTGGTGATGACCTACGGGGCCGAAACATGGCCTCTTACTTTAGGACTGTTCCGCATGTTTGCAGTAGCTCAACGGGCTATTGAACGTGCTATGTTAAGTGTTTATTTGTCCGACAGAATTTGTAACGAAGCCATAAGGCAGAGGACTAAAGTATAAGATATCACGCGACGAATAGGCTCGCTGAAGTGGAAATGGGCTGGTCACACACTCAGAAGACTGTTCTGTATGGCAGATGGGCCAGTAAGGTTCTGGAGTGGAGGCCGCGTTTAGGAAAAGAAGCGTTGGTCGTCTGTTCACCAGGTGGGAATACGATCTTCATGTAGTAGCCGGTCCGGGATGGATGCGAATAGCAGGAGATCGATTGTCTTGGTGTTCATTGAAAGAGGCCTATGTCCAGCAGTGGACCGATAAGGGCTGACATTGATTGATGAAGCACAGAAAGGTTTTAGATATAAAAGAACCATTAATATTGCTACTTATGAGTTTTTACACAAAGTATTAATAAATGTTGATATGAAAACACATATATGCATGATATTTTGTGATATGGCTCAAGCTTTTGATTGCGTATGCCAGGAAATTTTGCTCCAAAAACTAGAGGAATATGACCTGAGAGGTAAAGTACACTGTCTCATAAAATCTTACCTAACCGGTAGACTACAAGTAACACAGATTTCTTCATTTAATAGAAACATAAATGATAACTCGATCAAATGCTCGTGTACTCAATGGTGTACCTCAAGGGAGTGTATTAGGGCCACTTCTATTTCTTTTATATATCAAGAACTTGTCACAAATTACTGAACAACCAGTTACAATATCTGCAGACGACAGCACATTAACTATACCATGTTCTAATATTATATAGATATAAACAATGCATTATCATATATTATAAAATGACTTGATAATTATAATCAACAGACTAATATGGACAACACAGTGATAATTCATTTTTAACTAGCCATATCCTAAAGTACAATATAAGAATAACGCCTTTAGCGAGAACTTAATTTGACCTTTTTGACTAGTTATCTTGTAGGTATAATCAATCTTTATTTTATGAAGTGTGCTAATTTCAGCCGCTCAAATCCATATCAATTGCAGCAATTTGCCAACTCTTAAGATCATCCTCAGATACGTCATCGTAGTAGCAAAAATAATAATATAAGAGAATATAAGAGAAGATCAATAAAATCAATAACCAATAAGTCTAAAAACAACTTAGGGACTTAGGGAAAAACAAAAACCATTTCAACCTTTCTGTTAGCAAAAACTATAATTAGTCATTACTTTTTACAGATACCAGATCCGGAGAAGTTCTTGCAAACACCTTACAACTGCACCGGAACACCACCATATGACGTCAACGCTAACTCCACGTACATGAAGGCGAAGAGCCTGCTATACCCCGTGAACGTCGCACGGAACATAGCCAGGGACGCGGCCGTCACGCACTTCATACTGCCATCGGACATAGAGCTGTATCCTAGTCCCAACCTAGTGCCGAGGTTCTTAAACATGATAGCTAGGAACGCTAAGCCTCTTAGTACTTCAACGAGGCCGCGGGTCTTCCCCATAAGCATTTTCGAAGTCGATGCTAAAGTCCAGGTAAGTTTTATTTCTTTTACACAGAGGGGCAGAGGAGCAGCCTTGTGACAACTAAGGACGCCCATTGTCATCCTCGTTATTGTTGTCATGCAAATATGCCTGCCCTTTCCTCCTCCGCTACTCATAAACCGCAAGAAATGCGTCATAACAATCACTTTACGGCGGTGTCATGCGAGTGAGAGGTACCTCCCGGTCGTGGCCGGCTCAAGTCGACTGAAATGTAGTACATTACCAAACATACTGTAACACGAGTGTACATTACTTTTACTTCTGAAACCTGCAGTATTCCCTGGACAAGTACTCGCTCCTATGAAGAAAGCAGGAATAATATTCCTTCATAGAAGCGACATGACATTCTGTGCGATATTAATTTTACGGAATATAAGCACGGATATAATAATGTGACGTTGTCTACCTACAATAATATAGAATGAAACCTCGGACATTTATTAAAGAGGAGGAAGAAAGACCGAACGTCCAAATACAGGAACCAAATTAGGTTTTAAAATTAAAATTTCCAGCCCATAGCATACCCCATTTTTTTAAAAGTTATGTCTTTTTTTTAATAGATTAGCATTTCAAACGAGCAATCGAAGCCCTTTTATGACCACCGACGCCCATGAACATCAACATAATTACTATGCCGATGCATGCTCTCCTTCCTCCCCATCCCAATGGGCCACCGGCTACTCACAAACCGTACAAAACGTGACACTGAAGATGTCACTTTATCTCCGTATTATGTGAGCGAGAGGTATCTCCTTTGTCGTGCCGGCCCTATTGAGTTTTAAGTAAGCGAAACGAAACTTTGTATGGACTTTTGGCCGAATCGATGTACAGGTGTGTGCCAGGTTATAGGGGTGTTTAATAAAACATAAATTACATCCATTAACTTACAGTTTAGAATAACCTCGCTTTATATTACAAAACAAGGAGTCTTTATTAGTACATATCAAACGTTAACACCTGTCCTTGTTCAATCAATATCGCTTTTAGTGTGATAGCCGCATTTATATATTTTAAGTTCTTAGATATGTGTCCATCATGCTGTCCAGGCATGTATTACTGTGGTAGAAAGAAAGGTAAGGGGACAGCATGACGGAAGCAATGTGTAATTATTAAGTTCGCCCAACGTACAGTTTACAAGTGCTGGAAATATGCATGATAACACAATACATTGTGCCAACCGGCGTGAGCATATCCCTCGTGCGCCGTGGGATTTCCCTCTGTGTCTTGCGAACACAATGCTTGCGCTCGTACAGTCACACGTTGTGAACACCGATAATCTAGTTGGGTGAAGGCTAAGGCTGAGCGAGTAGAGTTCAAGTATACATCGCTATTATGCCTTGATTTATGATGAATATCATTTGCATTTACGCTGCTACAAGACTTGACCCGGAGCGTAGAAATCGGCTTGCAAGTCGTCGCTATAGGTCTGAGAACAACGCCCACAGATGGATCTTAATATTTATTAGTCCTACTCTACATCGGCTGTATGTGAGATGAGCCCCAGCTGATATATAGATCACGGCCATCCCTTCGTTCTTCTTAGTCGTAATCTTCATTACTGAAGGTCATGCCCAGCCTTTCCAGGCTTTCACGGTGTTCCATTCAAGTCTATCTTTAGCTTGTCTCAGGGCTGCCCCGTTATGACTCTAGTTTGGTCAGACCAGTGGGTTGGTGTTCTCCCGTGATCTTTTTTCCACTGTGTCTCCTAATACAACCAGTTTCTCAAGGCTATCTGGTTGTCTTCTGGCAATGTAACCAAAATAGATGGGTATTCATTTGTACCAGGTCGTAGACAGCCTGTTCCTGATCTTTAGCTGGTCGGGAATAGATCAGCCATCTCTTTAGTTAATAGTTGATGTTATTTATGTTTCATAAGATATTTTCAATAAGATTCAGTTTTAAATAAAACAATTCTAGTTTACAAACATATTTTTGTAATCCTTAGCAGGCATTCCAAACGCTAACGAAAAGTCATCTGTATTGTTCATTAAATATGTCAACAAAACTGGCGATCGGTATGCTAATATACAGAATATTATATGTTTTAGTGCAAGAGAACAAATAAACTTGTAGATGTGTTCGTAATTCTACTGCAATTGTCGCATTTTTGCCGATATTTTTTAACATGTGTACGTCATTTTAGACTTAAGTTTTTTAGTAGAGTTTAGATTTAGAATATCTAAGAACCTCAATAAACCAGGCAAGACAGACTCCGAAGCAGGTCTGCAACAGTTTTTAAGCAGGTCTAATTTTTTGTGTGATTGTGACAACATTAGATAAAAACTGTAAACAGCTCGCCATTTATGTTCTTCATCTCATGCCACTATATTTTATCATACACACAATAATAGAGATGGCCTTGTATGAAATCAACGCTTATTACATTTTGAACAATGTTGTTAGCCGAAGCTAACGTACCGTAACATCTTTGTTATTTACTTTGCAGGTACCGTCGACGAAAACTGAGCTAAGAGCGATGTTAGCTAACAAGACAGCTATACCATTTCACAAATTCGTCTGTCCAAATTGTCATAATATACCACAAGGCCAGCAATGGATGAACGCAGCTGAAACGAGCCGTATGTATTTTTTCTTTAATTTTATGTCATATTACTTGTAGGTCATTATAAGTGCAAGTTTGAATGGATTTGTCACTCAATCACGTCTATCGGATTTTGATGTAACTTGGCAATGTTGTGTTTAACCGAGTAACACATAAGCTATGGAAATATTACTTCGTACACGTGATTTTGTCTGTAGTCCACATGTGACGGGGATCCTGCCCGTTACTAGTTACTAAAATGGTTCATGATTATGCAATAAATGTGTGTGTGTGCGTTCCCGTCAAAACATATTTCGATAAATTCTGGTAATTTTCATTAGATAGACGTAAATCCGGAGAGGGTTATAACTTATATATACTTCTTAATCGACTATAATAAAGTAGTGTTATGATTTTTGTATGACGCGCTTGAATTGCTAGTATTACGACAATCACTATAGCTGAGTAAGTGACAACCAGCGGAAAGATTTTAAATGTTATATTTCCTTGTTTATATTATTCATTACCTTGGCAAAAAACTTGCTAGAAACGTCTACAAATTATGAAAGTTGTATTCATTTAAACGCCAACTATGCAAGTTTCGAGTTACATTCGAACCAGCCACACTCACATGCTATTAGTATTGAAAACGGCCGTAATTATATAGCTGTTTCAGGCGACACTTAGTAAGTAAGTCACTGGTCTTACTCCAACAATATTAACCTGAAGGTTTACAGGAAGCGTAAAACCTAAATACGGTCGACTATGGTCAAATTCTTTGGTTGCGAGGCAAATTTATTAATTAATTAAAGGTAATTTGAATATCTTGATTTATATGCACAACATAATTAATTAAAATATTTTTCTTTTAAATGCTTTTTAAAACTCGTAATTATGATCTCTACATACTCTTAGTAAATGATAGTGCGACAATTCAGCGAACATAACCGGGGAGGTACCTCTCGCTCATACGACACCGGCGCAAAGTAAACTGCTACATGTTGCGTTTGGAGTTTCCGGTGGCGCTTTGGGGGGAAAGAAGGAAATGAGACAACAGATCTGCATAACAATTATGCGGATGTCTCTGGTGTCATGTTGTCATCACATGGCTGTTCATTTTTAGGGCCATGCTACATATAAAAAAAACATACATTTCCCACTCGGTTATGATTTTCTTCGTGTACCATTCGTTCCTATCAATGCCGAGGCTATGTTAGCTACCGCGTGCGAGTTGCCCGGAGTAGAAGTATGGCCGTGAAAGTAACAGTTAAAATAGACGAACGAGCTTTAAGTTAGTACAAACCAACAATCGGGGCCTTTTTCACGTCTACCGGCGCCCATGAACATCACCAAAACTACTATGCCGATGCGTTGCCGTCCTTTTCACCTCCACACCCCTCCCCCATGGGCCACAGGAAACACACAAACGCGACACCGCAGGTGTCACTTCATGTCGATATCAGGTGAGCGAGATGTACCTACCTCCTTGCTCATGCTGGCCCAATTTCGCTGCAACGCAGCATGGCACTACCTCTTACTATTACAAACATTCTCATATCGGTCGGTCCCACCTTCGACCCCACACCTAATCACGAGTGAGTGTGACGTCGCCCGACGAGCACTAATAGCAATCCGATGAGGCTGTATTGGGCCGCTCTTCGCTTCCACACCATAAATTTAGATCCGAAAAAAAAAGTACATTTCCCAATGAAGTATAATTCATATCTTACTAATTTGGCCGTGTCTTATTTGTCCAGTCTGATCATATCGGTCACACAAAAGCGGGGCCTTATTGTCACGTTAGACATATCAATAAATCAACTCTTAAAAAAGCTCGCCATTTCCTGGACCTTGTTTGAGATAAACAAACTGGTATCAGTTGTTTCGCAGTACTCGATTGACATTTCAAATGTCTGAATTTATTTTATCATGCCACAATTTTGTCCTCATATACAATAGTAGTCGCCTACTGATATTATGAACGCGAAACCGCAAATATTGGTGGATGTTTGTTAACCTCACGTAAAAACTACTGAGTGGATTTTAGCCAAACTTTACAAATAGAGCTTGTACATGAGAATAACACATAGGTTATATAAATAATTTCTGCGCGTGGTTATGTCCGTGGTCCACGCGGACGAGGTCGCGGGTAACAGCTAGTAATAGTTGAGCAGAAATACTTGTTTCAAGGAACCCCAAAAGATTTTTTAATAATTATGCTTTTGTAATTTACGCATAGTATGATCTCATGAAGTCCACAAGATTCTCGAAACGCCCATAAACAGGGTCCCGTTTTTGCGTGTCCAATTGCCATTGTGCGTACGATTAATCTGAGTGGTGTCGGTGTCGTGAGCTATTTATGCCTTAAGGAGCATGGCGTGGTCGTATGGGGCATTCTAATTGCGTATTATGGGTCAACGACCGAGCTATACCAGCTCTTCCCAGACACATTGCTCAGCTAATTTGCGAAATTGCCAACTTTCTGCAGCATCTGCAGTTTCGTAACACGTTATACAATCGATATGTAATTGAATAAAAACACCATTAATTAACATGTTTGTGTTGTAATGGAAAATTCCAGTTACAAAAATGTACATGACACGTTGTATCGATTAAAATATTGTCAAGTATTTATTGAAAGTATACAAGAAATTGGCAAAAGTTACAACGTATTTGGGAATGATTAACAAGCAATGTAATAAATTTAAAAAATATTTATTTCAAATTTGGAACGTTTAAATTCATAAACATAAAGATACTGTAGAGGGCCTAAAGTAACATCAAGTATATCATTCGTTTATTTTAAGTTCTGTCTGTTGCACTTTTACCTAATGCCTACCCATCCATACAGTGCTGCATTAACCATAAAGAAAAAGTAGCAATTGCTACGGGGCCCGCAGGAAGCAAAGAAAAATATAGCCTACAGGACCTATATCAAAATATGTGATCTGATACTCAATATAGTCCAAATCAATGGCCTTTGAATAGAATTAGTTACAGGCACCGCTAATTTTAGGGAAAAAAAATGAAAATGCGCTTCATGTTGAAGGCTGAATGAACAACGACTGGTGTTGATGTTGGAATCCATTTATCCATTAATTGACCAATCCTTATTTTAACGCTAATATGTTAAAATATTGCCTAATGTGTCTCTATAGTTAGTTTACATCATCGTTGCCAAGACAATGCAAAAAATTCATTAAAAGGCACTTCATTTAACATGACTGTACTTTTTGGACTGGTTCACGTGTTATGTGCATGTTAGGAGATGCGTGTAAAGACTGGAATGCTGAAGCTTATTTTATTACTAGCTAGAGCCTTGGCGAATTCAAAGGACAATATCCTGCAACAGACAAAAAACATTAACAGAATGTGGTCTAACGTTTGTGTGTTCATTATGTTGGTAGATTTCTTTTATCAAATCAATTCGTTTTTTATATAGAGTTGCAGGTGCGATATTTAAACTAAAGACTAAAACTATATAACAGCGGTGACTACATCGCAACACTAACGCAGACCCGAAAAGAAACTATCTTCCCTCTGTCGTCCACGCTTTTGTTGAATTCCACTCATTCACACTCACTTCATTCATTGTTATCAAGCTGTATAGGTTAATGAGTCTTATAGAATGTAAATCTGTAAGACAACCGCCATGGTTGAAGAGATTAGGATGATAAAACTTGATGAGTTGACACAACACATGTCAACTTTAGATTGAACAAAATAATTTTCAATTAACAAATGGACCGGCCGTTTATACGCAAACAGAGTACAAAGAAAGTCTAGAGTTGGCAGTGGATAAAAAAGACTGGTTGACGAATATGAAGGTATTCTTGCATACATAGATTTGATTAAACTTTAC
Source organism: Eumaeus atala (assembly GCA_017140195.1). Taxonomy (NCBI): domain Eukaryota; kingdom Metazoa; phylum Arthropoda; class Insecta; order Lepidoptera; family Lycaenidae; genus Eumaeus; species Eumaeus atala. The sequence continues at coordinate 338,582 of JAFELO010001509.1, forward strand.
AGAAATGGACGTGTTCCACGTTGGTAAGCGCCAGGGTAAATACGTGCACTGGGAGCCGATCTTCATCGGAACGCACCAAGACCCCTACTACGACGAGCGACTCAGCTGGGAAGGCAAGAAGGACAAAATGACACAGGTAACTACGAATATATTTCCACTGTGTATTTTTACTCAGTTTTTAGCAGTGAACGTCGTCCGGCTGATGATGATTTTTTTACTCTATATTCCTCAGAATTTGATTACACGATCCTTAATAATTACACATCCTCAAAAGCAGTACGTGGGAGAGCCACCTAACAATAGCGTAAAATAATGATAATGCTGGCGTGTTTCATGCAGTTAATAAAAAAATAAAGTCGGCAGTGACGTCAATAGTGAAACATAGCAGCGGCCATTTTAGGAAGAAGTAGTGCCACGCCACACAGGAGGAGGTAGTACCATTCTGCATAGGTGGAGGCAATGCCATGCATGGCACCTACATCCCCCTATGCAACTGAATTGGGCCGGCACGACCGGAAAGTACCTCTCTCGCGCACTCGACAACGGCGTAAAGTGACATCGCCGCTGTCAGTTTCGTGCGGTTTGTAAGTAGCCGGTGGCATTTTGGGGGAAGGGGGATGATAGGAGCGCAACGCATCTGCGTAAATCATGCAAATGTCCGGGGGCGTCGGTAGTCATCAAATGGCTTCGATTTTTCGTTTGCCCCCTTATGCTATAAAAAAAAGCTACTTACGATGACGTAATTATAAACACAATTTTTATAAGTTTTGTCAAATAATTCGCTCGGCGTCAGCAAATTCTACCGCGTCTAATGTACTCGTTATTTATACTTATATAAAGGCTTCCATAAATCAATAACTAATGAGACTATCATTTGAGCCCATAAAATCCTTACTTTTACGAGGTTCGACGAGGAACGCCGTAAAATGGACAGCGAGGCGATACACAATTTGCTGTCATATAACATTTTATAATTTATATTTTACACAATGATAAAGATAATAATTTTACGTTTGCGTTTAGCTGCTTGTGATATCATGTGGTTAAGAATAATTGTAATGTTTTTCTTTGGTACAAAAGGTGAGAAACTAAATTGTCACAAGTACCTTCGTGTCATCTGGTACCTTGCGTATTTCTATGTGGCAAATGCAAGATGTTTGGCAAATATGTTTGGTTTACAAATATAAACTTTAAGAATGTTGCAACGCACCATTTTAACTTATCTTATGTTAAATAGAAAATGGGTCGGTTAATTGGCAAAAGCAACGTCATAGAGAAGTAATATACTGGGCAACGTTTATGGAGAATCTGTCAACTAATGTCAAAAACCAATCAAAATGGCGACAACGTTTCTACGATATTTTGACTTTATTTTATTATGATACTTTTGGTATCATAAAAAAGTCAAAAGTTTAAAATACCTTCCGAATTTAGAGATTATGAACAATGTGCGAGTATAACCTCTTTATGCTAATTCAATCTGAATCAGTTAAACACGTTACAGAATACACATATAATGTAATCCGAAAAACACTTTGACATTTATATATATTTTACCTCCTTACTTAACTGTCTATTTGTACTCTTTGTTATTAACGAGATCGGCAACTGTTCCAGGGATACATCCTTTGCGTGAAAGACTACGACTTCATGATACTGAACAACGCTTTCCTCATTCACAAGCCCGGCATCAAACACTTCGTAAAGAACGCCAAGAGAGACGCAATAGCTGGAAGACAGTCTCTATTCGTGAAGAACGTCATTATGCCGCAACTGAAGACACTATTTGGAGCTAGAAAGGGTTGCGCTCTGTGATACAAATAATCTTAGTACGAGCAGGGTGCCGCTAACCGCCTCTCTTTTATACCTATTTACAAATGTGTCTAGAAACAAAACATATCAATCCTAACATTTACTATTTAATTTATTAACTAATATAGACAATATCAGTGAATCGAATCCGTGTCAGAATACAACGTGTAATGCTCGAGTGCCTAAAATGTAAGAGTAGATTTTCTATTTTATAATAGACTATTGAATGAACTCGTTTACCTTGTGCTGATAACTTTTTAAATTGTTGACATCATATACGAGTGTTTTTGCCACTAATAGACACAGTCTGTCCACACCCAATTTTAGAGGTAATTTATATGGACTCCACGTCTGATTATATTTTATACTGTCGCGTCAAATATTCAGAGTAGAAAACTTAATTGCATTTTTTTTATTTTGTTATTAGTTAATATATTATTTTCTGAATTTACTGGTTTACAAGAGATCTTAAATTCTACCATTTTTTATACTTAAATATCCATTCTAACCGAGTCTATAATGTATACCTACATCAGTGACAGTGGCAATAGAGAATATAACTGGGCCCGGAGGACTGCTAACTTGAATTCCTTCAATGAAGAACATTGACTTCAATGATGAACGCTGAGATCTAAAATGTATTGAGAATTATTTTTTAGTCTATTAGTTTTTTTAAGTTTCTACGATGTAAATATTTTTTTCTCGAATAATATGGTCAAGTAAAGAATGTACTTGACTCGCGAATTTAAGTAGTTCTTTACAAAACCACTCCATTTTGAATCCTATTCTTAGTACATTTATAAGTTGGCCTTTGTTATGATGTACCATCAACTAAACTAACATTTTAAGTTCCTACATTTAAAATTAACTATGTTTAAAGTCAATAGAATTTATTTCTTTAATATACGGCCTGCAGTTCTGTCGATTTCAATGCCTTTAAGTATATATATTAAAATTTTGAACAGTATATTTATTTGTTTGCTGTGCAATAGTGTAACAAGTATTGGCCGTACGCATTTCTGAAGTTTGACAGAGTAGAGAAAAATATTGCGTACAGTTTGTAAAAATGAATCAAGTTTATTTAATTTTTAAATGTACCTTGTTTTAAATAAAGGAAGAACGAATAATATGCCATAAAACACTTAGTCATAATACAGAACAGTAAAGTTGTTTGATAAGTTTTTTTGTATTTTTTTTGTAACATTGAGATATGTTAAATCGACAGAACTCTGAAACATTTTGTGCTTGAACATGTAGGAAGGTATTGTATTACTCCTGGAGATGTATTTTACGCAGTTATACACTACTTAATCATTCATGTTACGATATAAATATTGCCTAATATATATAGTTTAGGTGAAAATGTAAATTTATAAAATTTATTACTCGGTATTGCTTATTTTAGTTATGTATGTTATGCTAAGTGATAACCAAGTGATGAAACTCACCACGTCCGCTTAGTTAATTTTTAGTTATAATTTAGACGTTCTTAATCTGTTTTAACTGCATCCATAGATAATGGAGTTTGTTAACGTTTATGGCAAACAATACTTCCAATAATTTATGTCATATCACTATCAGTCAAATGCATGTGTTTATTTCTTTCAACTCCATATTTTCATTGCTTAAAAAAACTTCATCTTATTTTTTATAAATTTGCTTGCAGTTGCACATTGATATCAAATGATTTATTAAAATTTTGTCTATTTGTAAGTAAGATCTGATGATGGAGTCAAATTTGGACGTCAATTTGATTCAACCGATGATGTAAAACGAATCTAATTTAATAAATTACATCGACCATAAGTTGTCGTGTTAATCTTGTCTAACATGAGCAGTTTTGTTCACTAGAGAATTTGATTTCAAAATTAAGAATATAAAAATATATATAATTAAAATTTGCTTTCTTTTAGAATAATTGTTTGTTTTAAGCAACGCTTAGTCAATCGATTATATGTTTTATTAGTTTAGTTAATAGATTGTATCTTATAAGCGACGTCCATCGCAATATTTAGTAATACAATTATTTTTAAATTATTATAATTAATTAATGTGTCGCTGCGTTTTCAACACATGTCCAATGGTCCACAGACATCTCGGTCTGTAGTATCAACACAGATGTCTGGACGGCACGTGTGCCAAATGTGTGTTCTATTTTCAAATACACCGCGATATGGAATCTCATTTTCAACATTTTGTTTCGCGACATGTTGAATGTTCTATGCTCGTTCTTGACACGTTTCTACTCGTTACATTTCTTACTACAAATTTACGGCCAATTGGCAGTATTTTATGATTCCTTGTCCCTATGAAGGTATAGTTTGACCAAGAGCCAACGCTACCGGTAAAAAGACAATGCAAGCCATGTGGGATGCCCATCCCACATGGAGCACTCCTTCCTCCCTTGCTAAGAGGTTCGGTCAGACTATAGTTGATTTTTTCTTCCTCAGTGGCGTAATTATTGCAGGTGTCGCCAGTGAGTGAGCCTAGGAGTTGCCCGCTCATAGAACAGTGCAGACACATATAAATATCATTCATTAGTTAAGCTATTGACATTGGGAGATAGAATCTCCTCCCGAATTTGCCAAGGGATTTGCAGTTACGCCACTGTTCTCTCAAACATAGCTTAGTTGAACTATAGTTGATTATATACTTAGTGTGTTAATATTAGTTTATATTGGGATTTGGGTTCAGGTAAATGCATGTGGTGAGTTTTCACTGGAGGCCTGGCGAAGTGCCTGCTAGCTGTAAGTGCAAATATAAAGTCGCAATGTGATCATATACGAATGTATTTATCGACATGTACTAACTGTAAGTAGGCCATTAAGACGTTTTATGTATGTGAACATTTTTTCATACGTTTTACAGGTAACGTGTAATGAATAAATAATTTTCAAGCGAGCCTTTTGTTTTTTTTTTTAAATATAAATGACACTTTTTGTGTGGTATAAAAACATAAACGAGTCGTCGACTATGTTTGCAGACTACCGATGCTCATAGACAGATCCGTCATCATCCGTCTAAAAAGGTAAGGGTCACACGAGGGACGTGCACGACAGGGCCATGACAAGGGACGCGGTCAAAACAATATTTTTGTTTGATAATTGTTCATCAAAATCGATCCAATAGTTCGGTCTATAAAATTGCACATAGGAACAAATATTCGTGTGTAAAAATACTGCAGCATTGCAACCGAATGGTGCGGCACGGCCGGGGAGATGCCTCTCGCTCACATGATAACATCGCGAAGTCCTGTCTATACGCTGTCCGATTCGTGAAGTTTATAAGTTTCCGATAGCTCGTTGTAGGGTGTATCGATGGCATTTGCTGCCGAGTTGAGCCGATACGTCTGGGAAGTACCTCTCGCTCACTTGACCGCTCTGCTGTCGCATTCCATGTGGTCTGCCAGAAACCTGTGTGACCTACTAGAGGGGAGGTGGATAACACAATAATGCCGTGGATGTCAGTAGTTATCAAAAGGTGATTGTGGTTGGTCCCCTACACTATGGTAAAAGGGTGTTTCTAATTAAAGTCCCTGGTTAGCCTGTTGATTTTATGTATCAAGTAAATTACAAAATTCAGTTTCACAGATTCCCGTTTGGGGTTGTAAACACGAAGCATTTATGTACTACATCCTCCTATGCAAAGGAATTGGGTCAGCACGACCGGGGAGGCACCTCTCGCATATACCGCCGTAAAGTGACATCTTCATAGTCGCGTTTCGTGCGGTTAATGAGTAGCCGGTGGCACAGGGGTTGGGAGGAGGGCAACGCATCGGCTTTGCAACTATGTAGATGTTCATGGGTGTTGGTAGTCATAAAAAGGCACCGATTTCTCGTTTGTCCTCCTATGCTATAAAAAAAAACTTAAGATTTAAATAGTGAATAGCTGTTTAACGTTGTGTTTTGTGTTTTTCAATAGTAACACGTAAAGACGGCCCAACTCTTTGAACTCTACTGGTATAAATATAATGTTTCCACTGTGCAACATTTCTTAATTCAATTTACCAATATCATCGGCCATTTGCAAAATCTAGCCGTAACACTATGCAAATGTAATAACAGTACGTGAACTGATAGCGCGCGGCTAAATCCCAAATTGCGTTACACTCGCGCCGGCGGCTGCTGGCGGGCCGCATACTGATGAAGCACGAGATAAGGAAGTTCCACTGGCACGTGCTCCGCATGATGACTGGGAACGGTTTTACCCGCACACTAACTCAAACACATCGGTTTAAAATATCTCTGACGCATAATGAGACCTGTTTAAAACGAATAGGAACAAAGGATGATAGGCCAAATGCAAAGAACACTGGTCGATACGAGTACCTCTTTAAGGCCCCGTTCGCACAAGAGACTTTTAACGCATGTTAAAAACTGAACTGAACGCGTGTTAACAACTGAATTTGAAGAGAAGGACGGAAGTCCTTCTCTTCAATTGAGGCACCGTCTACTCTTGACTTTGCACAAAATGCGAGGGTATACCTAATTGACGTTACTGTAACTTTATGGCGGCCAATTCTGTTACAAAAGATGGTTGGAGACCAAAGAGCTTGACGAGCGGTGCTTTGTTTTTGTGATATGGCGATGTCTCAAGAGCAAAGTGCCGGGCGCAACAGGTGCTGGAAAAGGCGTTCGGACGTGCAGCTCGCCGCAGGCGCGGTGGGGTCCAACGATGACAAGATTGCCCAGTATTCCAGTCTCGAGGGGAGTCTCATTAGAGACATCATTTGGGGCACCGCGTGCATGCCACCCTGGAGATGCCGGGGTCCCAAACTCTAACGTTGAAGAAGGTCATTGTGGGGTTTTTGTCGGTGATGTGACCGGCTTCCCTAATAAGGTCGGGGCTGGTATCCTATGAGGATTTCGCCACGTTAGAATGTAAAGGTTGTAGTCCTACAGTTCTAAAAACACATAAGTAAGTCGCAGTTGTTATGACCTCATGAACTTGCGATGACAAAATTCCGCAATCACAGACTTGACATTTTTCAATATCCGTGTACTTAAGATATTATATGCATTTACAAAGCTTAACCTTACATGAGCAATGCTAATAAATTTTGTGACATTGTTGCGTCTTCAATTTAAATAATTTTCATTGTTTTCATATTTCCCTTATGTTTTGTTCTCTTCTTAATACACAATTTATCATGTTTTAAAATAATATGTTTTAAAAGACGGAAATAATATTACTTTATCTTTATTTTAATATATAGAGTAAATGATACGTAACAAAAACATATTCATGTAAAATGTTGCCAATACCTAATAGCGTCGAAAGTGTAAAACTTGTGGGAGGCTCTAAAAGTCCTAACACAACACATAGAAGTCCTAACATAATAATCTACACCGCAATCAATACTTGCAGCGTATCCACTTATTTACCTTCATCATGTTACAATAGCTACTTAGAGGAAAAATAATTTATATAAATAAGCTATATTTGTGTACAAAAATTGTTGTCTATTCTAAAAATATAAAGCTAAAAGTTAAGTTTGCTTGCTTATTTGAACGTGCTAATCTCAAGAACTACTGGCCCGAAATGTATGATTTCTTTGTGTTGTATAGTCCATTTATAGAGGAAGGTTATTGGCTATATACCATGATACTACGACTAACGGGACCGCAGTTAACGTGGGGTGATGATAGTTTATAATATTTATTAGTGTGAAATTCTTAGGGATAAAATTGCAGATTCAAAGGCTTAAAATGTATACTGCATTGTGACTAAGAGTGCTTATAATGTTGACAGAACTGCACGCGAAGTTCTTGTCTATATAATAGTCCATTTATCGAGGAAGTCTATAGGCGCCATGACGCTACGACTGATAGAACGGAAGTTACACGGGTGCAAGCGCAGTGTGACGCTAGTATTTTATATGCCCCCAAATTTGTTCTTAGCTTTATGAACGAGTCCATTTATTTTGCATCAGGCCTGCTGGATAAGAGTCTTCTAGGGAATTATCTGTACAATTGTATACCGTTTAATGTGTCTCAATTTAGTCAATAAATTTCTTGCAATGTACATAAATTGTTAAATAAATAAAGGAAAGTAACCTTTAAAAAATTTAATAAATAAAGGTTACTGCGTTCTTTGTTCCATATTAAATGCCAACTATTAGTCACTCGTCGCTTTACAGACAAATGATATAAAAACTAAACGGAATTCACTTTTATTTTAATTTTATTTTATCGACAAGGATGTTGCGTTGTTCGTCTTTTTGGCGCGCCACTTCATAGATGACGTTAATGCGTTTCACTGGACATCGTCGACCTCGGGAGGATTTAAACAACTTTTACTTTACATGAATAAACATGTAAGACTAACGAAATTGAATCTCAGGAAAATAAGGTCTACCATTTGGCTTCGTGGCAAATTTACGTTATTACCCATTACTAAAAAAAGGAATTAATTAAATTCACCTGAATCAAAGACATGAGCTCACGTATGCTCAATATCTCTGGTCCTATTTCACTTCTCGATTTATAGTCTTAGGGGCTAACAGTAAGATGATTAACCGGTAAAATCCCACAGGCGAAAGGGGCGGCCCCAATTTCATCAATATATATATATAATTATTATTATTATTATTCGTCCATTCCACATCAACAACATTATATTATAATAGGCTCGCTGATGTGACAATGGGTTGGTCACATAGTCAGAAGTACAAATGGCAGCTGGGCCAGTATGGTTCTGGAGTGGAGGCCGTGTTTAGGAAAACGAAGTGCTGGCCGACCGTTCACCAGGTGGGAAGACGATCTCCATGCAGTAGCCGGTCCGGGATGGATGCGAGTAGCAGGAGATCGGTCGTCGTGGCGTTCATTGAGAGAGGCCTGCGTCCGGCAGTGGACCGGTAAGGGCTGATACTGATGATGTTGATGAAAACATGTATACATACACATATATATATATATAGAAATATACATGCTTACACTTATAAAATTTTGTATATTTTGTCTTAAGAAAGAAAGAATCCCTGAAATATTGTGTTTACACACAATATTTTGTATATATTTGCAATTCCGTTAACATAACCCATATGTGTCGAATAAACTGATTTAAAGAGGACGATCCTAAAATTCATTAGAGAAGTCTGAAAGAGGCTTCTGATGTATTTGTCACAGACGGAAGTTCCAGTTACGGTTACTAGTAGCGATACGCTGCTGCGCGCTTGTAGCACCGCAAATGTTTCCTCCCTTGGACTGAGCTGAACACGCGTGCCGTATCGAACTGAGCTGAACACGCGTGCCGTATCGAACTGAGCTGAACACGCGTGCCGTATTGAACTGAGCTGAACACGCGTGCCGTACTGAACTGAGCTGAACACGCGTGCCGTATTGAACTGAGCTGAACACGCGTGCCGTATTGAAGTACGCAACCAAAATATTAAGTGCCTCCGGTAGTCCTTATCGTGTGGTGATCGAACTGGACGTTTCTCTGAATTTTTTATCTGTTTTTTTTTTTGTATCCTTAAATTCGATTGCCTTGTATAGAAACAACAGGAATACCTACGTGTAGTCACCCACACGCTTATAGATTATAGACTTGCCACGTAAGCCTAGCCTGTGTTAAGTATCGTAAGGACTTGTGCTAAAGGTCTAAAACGAAAATATATTTAAATGTCTTAGAAATTTAGGACATTTATATATTTAAGATTTTTATTATAGAAATACATATAAAAGATATATAAACATCCATGACGAATAATCGAAATAGTACGTCATATCTGATAGACTATATTAAAGGCTTCAGAAGTACTAACTATCACACAAAACTAATGATCCACCCCGGCGTCCCCTGCGAATCGGGCCGGATTTTTACCTTAACAAATTACACCTCCAGTTAAGTATACCTCATACTTACATCTTAAAGTGGTGGCGTTAAATATGTATGGCTTGATAAACTCCACTTCAACATTCCTTGGGAATCCTTCTATCCATTGGTGAAAACCGCATGAAAATCCGTTCATACAGTCTAAGGTCAATTAGGGTAAAATTTTATATTTAAAATATCAGTGCAGAGAGATACACATATATGTAATAAAGTTGAAGGAAATGTAGGTAAAAATGACCATTTATGTAATATTTTATTACAACCTAGTTAGGTAGCTGCAGTATTGAGTAATGACTAACAGCGACAGCGTCCGTACAATATGTTATCGAAATTTTGGCAGATTTGCCAACACGATGACGTATTGTTTGTCCTGCTTTAGCAAGGCGCGGCTGAGATGAGACCAGGTTTCACAACTCGGCTGTCCCCAAGGTCGCATCATCTCCTGACGCCCGACCATTCATTGGTAGTGCGAAGCTCGTGCGAACGTGTTGTACTGGATCAAATATGAAGACCTTCTTACTGGTGTGTTTATGCGTCGCTGGTGAGTAGCAATTGCAACTGCCGTTAACAATGATAGCACTGGCAGGATTTTTAAAAATAAATATGTGTAAAGCTTCTTGACTTGTGTGTCCAACAGTAGAGAATATACATTTTTCAAAATTTGAATTCTATTTCTTGAGGTTGGAAATAGAATAAATTTTTCAAATTTCGAATTTATATTTGAATTCACTGTAGCAGATGCCTAAAACCTAGCATAGGATAGATTCTTTTACATCTGTCATTTAATGATTTAAAAAATACAATAATTGTATTCTTGTGAGATATGGATAGTGGAATCTTTGTAGTTTGTAATAAAAAGGAAATTAAACACTAGCTCTTACTATACATATTCATATGACACGGCAAAAAAATGTTCATAACTATATTTAGGTACTAAACAAATATGGACATAAAAACTGCTAATGCTAAATTGAAGCTACACTAAATAGTAATTAATTAATATGGATATAATACGTCTGGAAATTGAATAAAGAATTAATTCAAAACCGTTCTTATTCCTATTACTTTAGTCTTTTTAGAACAAACACGCACAAAACTTGCTCATAAGCCCTAACTACGCCCTAAACATTTAATACATATTAAGTTGATGGTGATCAATTTCTACAGTTCTTGAATAGGTGACAGCTGTAATTCAACTAATGGGCATTCAGACATGACACAATAATTACAACCGCGATTCAGTGCACGTGTTCTTTACTCATGACCGAGAGGCGAGATAGGTAATCACTCCATTCAACTTTACTTAGTTTAAAGCGTGTTAATGTTCAGATTACGTGATGATACGTAATAGCGGTAAAATTGCCACTCATTGCGCTACTGGCGGGAAAATTAGTGGCGTCTGAATCCTAAAGAATAGACAAAGATGCATACCGATGTCTTAAGTTTACGCGAATGTTAGAAATTACAATAAAACTACTTTTAAGGATTTTATCGCGGTTTATTAAATTATTTATGTAGCGCTGTAAACCGCATTATTTGCTGCCATTGAATTAAAAGTAGAGGAGGTGATTTTTTACAAATATTTGTAATAGAATAGGTACACAAGAATTGTTAAGAAACCGCCTATATTCGACATTAGGTGTACCCTCCAACAATAGAGAGTGTAACTCCGGATCCAAAGACGATTGACGAATTACGAAAAAGAGACAAGAAAAAAAAGAAAATTTTGTCACCTAACTTGTGCAGTTAAAAATTCTAAAGGCTTTTTGTGAATCATAATTATACGGCTCAGTAATTCAGGCAACAGACGAAAAGATTCACGTTAATTTAACATGTAAATGCGTAGAAAATCCTAAGACTTATGCATATATTTTGTGATGATTTGGTGGTACGCCACAATGACCTTTTCAATGCGCAAAAGATGCTAATTTATACACAAGTGAAGATTAATATTCAAATCGTTACACTTATCCTTAAGGTACTTATTCGGTTGTTTCGTCATAAAACATGCGACGATTAAGTAGACTATTACATTATACTATTGGCTTCAGACGTCCACAATCATCCGCAAAATTGTTATGCCGATGAGTTTTCCTCCTTTTCTCTTCCCATTCCAATGGGCGATCCAAGACTCATAAGACACAAGAGACTATAGCATTGCTGTAACTTTGTAGTGTTATCACGTAACTGAGAGGTACTTAAGGCATGTTTGGACTTCCAGTATTACAATGTTCCGTAACCTTCATCTCTCTCTGTCCCATAGACTATAGCATTAGGTCAGTGTTACGATTTTATCCGGTGCCACAGACTTTAGAACAAAGAACGTAATTTGTTCTGGCATAGAGAATAGGAAACAGCAAGTGCTGTTATAAAATATCGTTCATTACGTATAAGCCTTTAGGTCAACAGCAGTATCAATTGACAATATAAAAACAGTAATAGTGTCCCTAAATCCTCCTGTGTAACGGAATTGGATCGGCACGACCGGGGCACGCCTCTCGCTCATCTGATACCGGCATGAAGTGCGGTCGCGTTTCGTGCGGTTTTTTGACTTGCCGGAGGCCCATTGGGGGTGGGGGATGATAGTAGAACATCGCATCTGCGTAACAATCATGCGAATGTTCATTTGCCCCCCTTATGCTATAAAAAAACTCACGAGAACTTAAGATAGCTAGCGAAAAATTTATATTTGCTAAGTAGAGTAATTACGTCCACATTTATACAGACACTAAATGTAATAAAACTGAACTTTTTCTTTTTATACATAATGCTGTTAGTTCTAATTTTAAATTAGTATATAGTGTCAGATTCTTAAGTTTTGTTATACATTCGCTGTATATAAGGAAGAGATTTAGAGTTAAGTTTATAATTATTTATTCAGTAGATGTGAGGCTAACTTAATCTTATGTTAAATGACATTTAAATAAAGCTGAAATGACCTTCAAATAAAAATTAAAAGAGAGAGATAGCTAGTTCTGTCCAATGTAAATTTTTAATAACAATGAGTAATACCGTGGATACCTAAAAATATACAAACAAGGACTGGAAAGAAGCGAGAAATGTCAGCAATAAATTAACTAGAAACCGGTATGTTTTGCGTCTAAAGTTTCCAGTAACTCTCATCCTTGATAGAGATACGCGGTACTTGTGTGATGACCTCTGCTAATATGCAGGAACCCCACAGGTGGCAAGCCTATGGCGACCTCGGGCACATTCCAATCCCGGACAATGTAATGCGTGCTCAGAATTAACTGAGAAACATTTAGTAACAATTGCCCGACCTGGGGATCGAACCCAGGACCCCACGCGGCTAACGGTCTTAACAGGTGACTCCCGCACCGCTACACCACAGAGGCGGTGTTATGCGGGTTACCATCTCTTTTGTAGCCACTGGTAGAATAAATAAATAATAATATATGCGAGAAACATGACAGTGCAGTTGACAACGGAGCGGGAAGTATCCATCTGGTCGAGCCGTCCCAATTAGCAGCACCATCAACATCATTATCAGCCCTTGTCGGTCCTTTGTTGGACATAGACCTCTTTCAATTAACGCCAAACGACCGACCTCCTGCTTCTCGCATCCATGCAGGACCGACTACTGCACGATCGTCTTCCCACCTGGTGAATGGTCGCCCAACACTTCGTTTTCATAAACGCGGCATCCACTCCAAAGCCTTACTAGCCCATCTGCAATCTGTTCTTCTGAGTGTGTGACCAGCCCATTGACACTTTAGCGAGCTTATTAATTATTCTTATTCGCAGCATATCACTAACTTTTACTTAGAAAAAAATGGATCAAAATTATATAATGGTGCTTACCACCCCCCCCCCCCTAAAATTTAGAAATGAATTTATGACACATTTTAATGGACTTTTATAAAGTGTGTTATCCCTACAGAACCGAGAAAATCTTTGGGTAACAATTTACAAAAAAATTACACAAAGCACCCTCGATTGTAAACAAAAATATTTTTTTGTAATATACGCATGGTTTTAAGTTGTTTTACAAAATGCAACCTTGACATTGTACGCGTCGTTAGATGTTTACGTTTTTTATATCGATTCTTTAACAGTTTACGCGCAGGGCGAAAATGATGTGGAGGAAGTTGGCACGACCGACCGGAGTGCGGCACAGGAGTTACGCGGCAACTACAAGGCCGAGCCCGTCGCCACTCATAGGTGCATAGAGAAAAACGAGAGGTACTCCATCCCCGGCAGCTGTGACAGATATATCGAGTGTTTGGTGAGTTGAATTAATCTCCCTACAGATTTTCCCCTTCCGTAGCTATTAACATAGAACGTTACTACTACTCATTTACTTTTTATTTTTCTTTTCTTTTCTTTCTTCCCCCTCCTTTCTATTATTTTTTCCTTTTTTTTTAATTTGTTTAAGATTAACATTTACAACTATATAACTATAATAACAATACATTAATGATACCAAATTAGTCTGCCCAATGTAGAAGTACTATATCGCCTACAGAGCCTAGGAAGTGCACTTGTAGACCTACCTACATTCTAACTAGTAGTCCAACAAGACCAGATAAAAATCGGGTACAATACCGGCGGCTACCGAATTACGGTAGCGTAACCTTTCCAATTTGCAGACTTCAGACTGACATAGGAAATAAGAGAAGCGAGAATATAAGATATTGAAAAATCCCGAGATTCAGACCCGGAACTGCGACTGAACACGCACTCACACCACTATCAAGGGGAGTTATTTATTACACGGGTTTTGGCTCATGGCTGAGTACATCACCTTCCCAGTTTTCGCTCCCCGGTCAAGATACTCTCCGTGAGCCGAACGTTAACGTCGACGCCATTTTATTGACCGCGCGCGAGCTGCCCGAGACATCGGGGTCGGGGGAGGTCGCTCTGGCCATGACAAAAATGGTTAAATAAAGCTGTTGCAAACACTCTCATATCGGGATGCATCTCTCCTATCTGCGGGGCTCGGTCCTTCTTTGGACTCCAAACCTAGTCTTAGCTAGTCTACCACTCATGGCAATCCGGTGAAACCAATATTGGCCTTCTCTTCACTTCCACAGCATAAGTACAGGTCGGAGAAAACTGTTCGTTCGTAGAAAGAAGAATGACAAGGAGATCACGTTAAATCGTGATAATCAATCATGTATGGAACTTGTAATAAATCTAATTTGAGCTGGAATATACTTAAAATAATCTCGCAAATACATACAACCAAATTACCAGATATAATACTCTTATAATGCGTAAATCCTGTCTACTTAATCTTGTTTATAAGGTAATAGTGCACTTTGCAATCTAAACTTTATCATATTCCACGAATATGTAAAGGAAGGTATATAAGGAATGGAATGCCGATTATAAGTTTATGCGAATGTTACTCAGTACAATAAGCTAATTTTAAGGATTTTATCGCGGTTTAATTAGTCATTTAACAATTGCCCGATGTTCCAGGAGCTTTACAATTGCTGTGATGCTGCATGGTCAGTGGAAACTGGAAATAACAAAATAAACCGCAGTAAAATATTTACAGCAACGGCGGTCAGTGGAAATAATTAAATAAACCGCGATATAATCCGTAAAAATAGTTTTGGTGTAGTGAAATTCCGAATTCAAACTTGCGTGTCAAGCAACTATTCGATACGATTACAGAACGGCACAGCCGAGGAGAAGACCTGTCCCGACGGTCTGCGGTACAACCCCGACGTGGCGTTCAACAGAGACCCGTGCCAGTACCCCATCGACGTGCAGTGCGTCGGGCGGGCGAGTTTACGTGAGTAGCTGTAACTATTTGTTTACGAGGTTTAAGAAGTGCTATGGTGCATAACACTACATCGTCCTATACAACCGAATTGGGCCGGCACGAACGAGGAAGTATCTCTCGCTCACTTGATACCTGCGTGTAAAGTGACAGCGGCGCTGTCGCGTTTCGTGCGGTCTATGAGTAGCCGGTGGCCCATTGTGGTGGGGGGGTAATAGGGTCTGCGTAACAATCATGTGAGTGTCCATGGGCGTCGGTAGTCATCAAAAGGCTCTGTTGCTCGGTTGCCCCCTTATGCTATAAAGAAGAAGAAAGAGTGGTACGTCTGGAGAGGCACCTCTCTTTTCTCAAGATACCGCCGTAAAGTGACAGTTTGTGCGGAGCTGAGCCCACTGTAAAAGAAGAGGCAAAAAAAGATCTGCATGACAGTTATGTTGCGGCGGTAGCCATCAAAATCTTCGAATTCTCGTTTGCCCCACTATACTATAACAGAATTTTTTACGTGTTAAGGTCCGGTAACGCTACCTGCATGCACGAGAAAATACATATGACGTCATAGTAACTTTCCGAGTGTTAGTAATGATCCGAATGGGCGGAGCCTGTTAGCGACAGAGCGTAACAAGTAATCTCGTCCTCGCGGTGGTTTTCAGTCGACGGTGGCACACTCATATATCCGATGCTCCGACACGTACTCCCTTCTTATCCAAAACTGGACGGAAGGTGCTGAATGTCTTTTCCCTGAGAACAAAGATCAGCTACTCAGGATTATAAAATGCTTTTTTTTTAATTTGCAAAACATACACCCCAATCGCGCGGGCGTGGTATATTCAGCATCGGCCATGGGGCCAATGTATGTGTCCTGTTACCGTCTTGTAAGAGGTAGCTCTTACAGGAAGTTTACATCGTGTGTTCATGACACGACAGGGGCGGTAACTCTTGATGACACGATACCGCCCCAAAGTGACAGATCGGTGATTTCTGAGTTTTCGTAAATGACATGGGCATGTCGGCAACGCAAACAGGCGTCTACGGACGTAGGTAGTCATTGAAAAGTTCACACTACTCGTTTGACCGCTTAAACTATAAAACATACATTCAATTCTAGAACCGGCGCAGCCCACAGAAAGCTGTCCCCACCAGTTCGGCTACTTCAAGACGGGAGACGAGAAGAACTGCGGCACCTTCAGGAACTGCGCCAACGGCGTAGGATACGACTTCGACTGTCCCGAGGGATTGGCGTTCAACTCAGAGACCTACAGATGCGACTGGCCCGACCAAGTCAAGGATTGCAATGTTGAAGGTACGTCCACAACATGACCTAACCTACCAGGTACCTACGGTACATGGCCTCATATCTCTCTCTCTCTCTCTCATTAGACTAGCCAACTACATAGTACATATAGCATAAGCTTATCAGGGACAAGTCTTGTAGCTGATTCTATTAGTCACCGGTGATCACTCCTGGATAAGATGTTGGCTATGCGAGACTCCTTATGTGACCCGAATACCTACTTATGCTACAGATGCTTTTGGCTATGGCTATCCTCTAGGGCATCCATGACGGACTGGGGAGAGGAAATACTCTGAACCGTAACCAGCTGGTCGTCTCAGCGACTGGCAACGTAACAGTTCCATATAGGTATACAAGAGAAGCCACATGCAGACCAATGACGGTAGTCTTGGTTATTAGAGAAGGTAGATGCGAAACTATCTTTGTCTATCCAATTTCGCATTCGCATTCCACAGAGAGAAATGAATGAAAAAAGAGAGACAAAGAGTAAACCACATTTGCTTTCTCTTCCGATAGATGAGAAGATCTCTATGAGAAGCTCTCGCGACATAATGGTATGTATTACGTCAGCCGCAGCAATATCAAAATCTCTTGATATTACTTATTGTAAGGCACATATCTGTTAGACAAAAAGAGCGAATAAATATCCGTCCTTGTATCATCGTTCCTTTCTTATTCTTATTATTTGTATATCGAGTGACCGAGAGTCGATGCTGCACCTGACCTTCCACTCATCTGCGCCATTAACATTGAATATCAATGTTCAACTGGAAATATTAACATAATGTTTGAACTTATTAAATTTTATACGGCACGAGTTCTAAAAAAAATTTTCAAAACCTAACTTATCGTCTCCAACATAAATTGCTATGGTCACTTTATAGAACAAAACGTAGTATTTTTGAATTGAACGTCATGTCGACCGAATCATATCTATCCTGGACCAGAATTGAGGTAATAATATACTTATAGGTTTATCTTGCCGCATATAAAAAAGATGGATAAAGCAATCATGGACAGAATTGAAGCATCAAAACGTGACTTAGATTCTGGGTCACGTTTTTCTTTCTCTTAGGACCTAGGAGACAGGGAGATGAATGTGTATACATATATCTCCCTTTTTATAGTATCATTTTTAGTATTATCATTGTTTTAAAACCTGTTTGTTGTTTACAACGCTTTATATAACGCTAACTACTTGCACGAGAAAGTATGACGCCATAGTAATGTCTCAAAGCCTGCAAGCGAGAGAGCATAACTTGTCGTCTTTGTCACTCCATCAAGAGATCCGTCATCACGTATAATTTATTTTTTTCGTGCGTAAACAGACTTACAGACATTTTTTATCTGAGGCGTAGCTAAGTGTAGGCGAAACGGGAGCGCGTCCACGATCTCGCCTAGGACGGGCTTCGTTAGAACAGACTTAACCACTTCCAGTGATCGCCATCGCCACGTTGGCGACAGAAAAGGGTACCGCTGGACGCTGATGCGGCTACGCCTACGCATAAATGAGTGTTCCCTACGCCATTGGGTTGTGCATGAACATTTATTTCAGGCTTCCTCCGCTTCGGTGCATGCTGTATATGGACGTGATGCCTCAAGAGGTCTCGTGATAGATGTTAATACACTGAGATCGTTTTATTTATGTTTCAGCTTTCCTGGGTTTCACATGTCCCCCCGTGCCCGAGCTGAAGGAGGTTGGACCACCGACAGGCTACAGATTTTACAGGTATCTACAATTTTTGACGACCGGCTGGCTCAGTTGGTAACGTGGCGGTTATTTCCCGTATTACGCCAGAGGTCGCGGGCTCGCATCCCGACTAGGTCATGGAAGTTTACATATCTATTACATGTATTTCTATAATAAAAAAAAATCTTAAATATATATCCGTTATCTACTACCTGTAACACAAGTCCTTACGGTACTTAACACAGGGCTAGGCTGGCGTGGTGTGACAAGTCCATTTATATTATTATTATTATTTGTACAAAACTAGCATCATCCCCTAGGGGTTTCACCCGCGTCACTCAGGTCTTATCAGTCGTAGCGTCATGGTCTATAGCCTTTCACGATAAATGGACTATTCAATAGAAAAATATTTTTTTCAATGATAGCCAGGTAGTCTCTGATATTAACGCGGTCAAACAAACAAACTTTTTCAGCTTTATATTATTAATATAGATGAGTTGTAATTGAAGGCAAGGTGTACATTTTTTACAGTATAAGTATATGGAGAAATAATAATTCGGCGCCAGTTTAGTGTATAGCGACATTCATAGACATCCGTACATTAATACAGATGCGTTGCCCTCTTTCGTAAAACCCTCAGTCCAACGTAGCGAAACCAGTCCCCGACTATTACAGATTAAGATTTTAATAGTATATTATACAGGGACACCTAATGGTCATAATAAATAATATATCAATTCAGCGCCGGTTCAGACTATCACGTCCATTAACTTTCGCACATAAATGCGATGCGAGATCCTCCTTCACAAAATCAGTGTCCATAAAACAACCCCAAAGATACCGTACATAGATGGAACGTTAGGGGATAACGTAAGCGTAAAGTTGGAGGTTGTTGATTCGGATCACGTCCGGGTCGTGGAAATATATTTATTTGTGTATATATGACTATAATGAATTTATTAAATACTATAAAATTACGTATTACCCGTGTGATAAGTCCACATTATGTAACACTTAAAAGTAACAAAAGAAAATGTAAGTCTCTCTACAAAATAACGAATCGCTTTACACCAAAGGGAGATATGTTAAACGATTAGCCAAGAACAGGTTACCTAATGAACGGTCAGCCCGATGTCAGGCCGAGTCTAAATGTCAACGAAGAGCACTGGTGACCTTGGGTTATGTAATGTTTCAAATACCAGAGGTTTTGCGAAACCTGTCTCTTAAATGCTTATGCTATTACGGAATACGCATGATACTAATAGTCAATAGCGAAAGTTCGAGAAAATCGATGTAAATTCACCTGACATCACACACTATTAGATAGTTTTACGAAAAGTTTACATTTTTTTTTTTCAATTTCATTGGGCTAGTCACACATATCTATTAAGTACCGTAAGGAATTCTGTTACTGCTAATAGAAAACCCAAATATATGTAAGAAAATATATAAAAAATTTAGGAATTTTTATAGATTTAAGATTTTAAATATAGAACTATAAATTGGTATTTGTACCAATTTATTTGTTTATTATAAACATCCATGAACTTGGCGGGATTGGAATCCTCATTCGTTGACGTAACAAGCGAAATGAACCACCACGTGACCACTAATTGAGCCATTCAGCGGTGTAATTAATTAAAGCCTAAGTAAATTTTCGCACAGGTGTACTTATGTTGCGCAATCTAAATGGTGACTTATTAAACACCTATTAAAAATGCGAAAGTTGAAATGGATGTATAATAGTAATAATAATAAATGGTTTTTATTGAGCCAAAAGTACAAATAGGGGTCAATTCATACTAGCGCAGAGTCGAAGCGCATCGAAGCGTCAAATTCCTCACAATCAAAGCGAAGTCGCACGAATGCGCGCGTATTCGCGTGAATTAGCGCGAGAATGCGCGCTTTTTCGTGGCATTAGTGATGGACACCAGTTGTCAGTTGAATTTTTGGACCAAATAATTAATTTCTCGTCGTCTTCCATTGTGATTCACTTCGACAGTTTCCGTCCGATTCCGATTGCCGACTGACCAGACGGCGCGCAGTTCGCCTAATAGCCGCTTGGCTTCGCGCGAATGCGCGCGCACCAATCAGAGTTGCTCGCGCACAGCCGCGAATTCCCTCAAATGCGCGTGAATTCACGCATCTTTTTTTTCCTTGGAAAAAATATGTGCATTACATGATGGAAATAAGGGTGAATTTGCTATATTAAGTTTCGGATTGACGCTTCGATGCGACCCTAACAATTTAATTAACTCACCAAACTGTGTAACAGATTGTAGGTGGATCTAGCGCTTGTTGTATATAACACTATCATATTTTATACATTCAAGCTTATATCTCTAATATGAACATAAACCTAGGCTTAAATATGTTATCAGCATGCATCACACATAATACAAAAAAAAATTAAATCTGAGGGTGTGGGTATTTTTATTAGAGTGTATATATATGTGTGTGTGTGTGTGTGTGTGTGTGTGTGTGTGTGTGTGTGTGTGTGTGTGTGTGTGTGTGTGTGTGTGTGTGTGTGTGTGTGTGTGTGTGTGTGTTCGTGTGTGCAATGTGCTACATGCATGCATTATTAATGTATGTTTCCATTAAGGTGCGTATGTGTATACATGAGAATGATACTATGTGTCATGACTCGTGCGTCGCATGTTGGCACTTGGCACTCTAGCCCTGCAAGAACCATCCTCTTGGGATCAGTACTTATTGGTACCACTAGAGTGCAAAGAACCCAATGTTTGGAATTACAACATTAAACATTACACTACACATAATATGTATATATAATATGTACAAAGGCATATGCACATATACATACCACAATGTGAGTACAGACAGCAGGGTCAACAATACATTTGTAAGTTAAATATGAGAGTTTTTTTTATGATAAACATTGAGAGATGTTATAAGTTAAATATGAGAGAATTTTTTATGATAAACATTATATATAATTAAAAATGTTAATCATGAGATATTCTCATTTTTAATTATATATAAATATACAATATTAGTTTCAGGTGTTATACGGTTATGCTCAAGGAGAACTCCTGTAGCAGAATATTTAATATTTTCTGGATTGTTACTCAATCAAGCCAAAACTGCTATACGAATATTGACGAAACTTAGGAATGTTCTAGCCTATTTACCAAAATAATACATTTCAGTTAGCAATATTTTATAATATAATTATGTATATACAATGTGCCTATGTTCTCTCTGTGCTAAGTAACTTAGACTTGCCCACAATATCCAAAATGGATGTATCCATTTTAGTCTACCCACATTTAAACTCCTAATTTTTAAACATTAAAAAATAACATTCCACGAACTTTTAATTAAGGAATTGCGCAACAATGTTACGTAAGAAAAAATTTAATATATGAATAAAACCTATTTAGGATAAACATCTACTGGTACTAAATCACTTCCAGTACAGAAAAAACCAATGACAGTTAATGATAATTTTAAATGGCCCACACGAAGACCAGACAAAACGTGAACGGAAGCCTAAGACTATGACGGTACTACAGTTTCACAAGTTTAAATCAAATCATTTATCTGACTAAGTTTGTCCTGTAGTACCAGACTAAAATCAAAGACAAACAAATTTACTTGCTTTAACATGCTCAAAAAAGCGAAACGTATTTCTGTTTAAGGTCACCCAGCAATTGCCAACAGTACTTCATCTGCGTGGAGGGCAAACCCCGCCGTTTAGCGTGCAGCGGATACAACGCCTTCGACGAAACAATTGTCGGCTGTGTCGCAGCAGACGAGGTGTCCGCCTGCCCAGCGGACATCAAGGAGAGAGCAGCCAGATCCAGGAAAGAAGAAGAACTACGCGCCATCGCTGAAGCACAAAATAATGAAAAACGGAAATCAGCACCCAAACGTAATTACCTCCAAAATTATGTTGAAGAAGCTACTACAGTCAGCCAATGATTAGCCCAATAAAACGGAATGACTTAATATGTTTTTTATTTATTCAACAAAATCCTAGCAACTCGTACTGACTTCACACTTGAGTAGCTCTAAGTAACTCGTGAGAGTTAGGCGTAGCGTGTAATCGTTCCTGACGGTGTTAAGGCCGTGTATGCTTCTCTAAGTGGGGATAATTCTCATTAAGAGGACTACGGTCTTGGAGGCTTAGCCTCATGCTCGGTCTTAATCTCATTGGTTCACCAACAGGGGGGGGGGCACTGCCCCCACTGCAAAGCAGCAGGTTATTGATGGAAGAAGAAAGAAAAGCGGGCTTATTGCCGTAATGCCTTATAGATTTAGTTTGTTAATGTCTTGGTGAAAAAAAACTGAAGGTGTTTATATTCCTCTTCGACATAACAGGACAGCAGCATGCCATGTTGTAAGGTAAGTAAGCAAATTGTCGATTGGCCAATAAGTATTTTATTTCTTTAGTAGAATAAGTGCATACCCGAAGAAACATTACAGTTGCCTAATTCGTCTTAACAGGCGACTTAACAACACAATTTAAAACACACTAATTGATAATAACAATACATTTATAAAAATTAGCTATACATTTACTACCACTTATATACTAATTATTTTCTAACATTGGCTTAATACTTTTTGTAATCTGGAGCGGCGATTTGTGAAATATGTCCAGATCGTTATTACTTTGTGTAAGATCGTTAAGCAAGCGTAGTGCGCGGGGCAGTGGCGCCTGTCCGGCGCTTGCCGTCCTGTAACCGTATCGCGAAGACCTCCTCCGACGACGAGCATAGACGTCACCATCCGGTGCATGTAGACCTATATCGTTTAATATTGCAGAGTTATTTTTACTGCCTTGAATTACTTTTATTAGATGAGGTAGAAGTGCAATTTACTTCTAATCTGTCATATCCCACCATCCCCAGGAGGAACAAACTTGGGTATATAGTAGGATAACCTACTGAATAACCGTGCTACTTTTTATATAGTCAAAGTATGAATTTTCTTTGAATTATATATTATTTTATATATCGGGGCAGTAGACAGTCGAGGATAGATGTGCAGCGGCAGCTACTGGATATAAAATTTTTACTTATTTTTTATGGAATTTAAGCATCGGGCAATATATATAATTAAGCGATTCCTTATTCCATGCTATTAAGGGGCGGAAATATTTTAAATACAAAATATTTTAGGACAAACAAAGCAACTTTAAGAACTTATATTTATGTTCTGAACGCGGACCGGAATAATTGTTATCTCGTGCCGTGTTCGCAACTTGGGCGAAGCCAAAGCGCTTTTTGTGTGCATAATATTTGTGGGTATATATTCATATTCAAAGTGAACACTCAAGAAGTCCTCAACAGGACCTCAAGATGGCCAATTATGCCGTGTATCGCAGGTGTCGCCGAGCGGCAGGGCGTACAGAGGTACGGTGGTGCTCGTTCGGCGGGACCTCCCCTGCCGAACCCACGTTCCATCATATACCCTACTGAACCTGGACGTGTTGGACATCGTCATTCACAATCAAATCTCATCTAGGCCGATCTAAATCGACTTGCTGAGGATGTGTCTGCAAAGGCGAAGGACTGTCGTAGGGCCAGCTGGGAGCGAACCATCGCTCAAGCTGGTTCGAACAACACATCCAGGGCCATGCCCTGAACAGATAACTAACCAGGTCGAAGACTACGATCAGTCCACTTACCGACACAAATGGTCAACGCCATTACAATGATGAACAAGAGGAGACACTCGGTTGGAGTCATTCTCAATATGGAGAAGACCTTCGACCGGGTATGGCACCCGGGCATCCTGGTCCAGTTAGTAGACGTCGGCGTCCCGCTGGCTCTCATGCGACTAGTGGCGTCGTTCTTGGAATGTTGAACCTTCCGAGTAGCGGTGGAGGGACGTCGTTCCTCTCTGGGGGCCATGCGTGCTGATGTAACCTTCACATCTGCGGAAAAGGAAAGGTCTGTCCCCTTTTCGACCACAATGTCACTAAGACCTTCGCCCGACATCTAGTAGTCACTGACGAAACTGTAGTGAAGACTTCCGTCAGCATATGTTAGTATAAAAATCTGGTTTTACAATTGTAAGACTTTGTAAGTTTTGTAGTTTTTCAATTTTCGAGTTATCCCTATAAATATATTTGAGGCCTTTGATCAGGTAAATCCGTTTCAGAGATTACAATGGACAAACTCACTGAAAAACAGATATATATATTAATGATAATATATTAATGTATTGATTTATTAATTTATTAATATATTAATGTATTAATAAATTAATATATTAATGATTGTTTCATATTTAAACTCCCCCTAAGTAAGACTACACTATTTATCTTTCATATACTCGTACAGTGACAGGTTTAGATTACGTTTTATGTCCAGATGGAAGATATATTTATTAAATCGATAGGATAGTGAAAATCATTCAATTGCAATTTCCACTTAATTAATCTCTGAGTTAAGGGTGAAAACCACAGAGATATAGGAGGGAAACTAAAACGTGGCCGTCTAAGTCGAAAGAGACAAAAAATGTAGTAAATAGGAACGGATCCGGTGGTGTAGACGTCGTTTAACATTCCGTGCATCGGGAAGACTCCAATCGTCTAACCGCGGCGATACAAACTCGGACGGAACCGGCAAAGGTGAACTTTAAGGAACAATACGTGTACCCAAATCTACTCAAAAGACTTACATTAGCCATGTAATTATTTCTCTCACCATACCTAGATGTGCGCCCCCTGATCAAATTCTTCAATTAAAAAATTTGTGAAAAATAACAAGATTTTCCAATTCGCCTAAATTAAAATATTACATTTCAGATTGTTGAAAATTGTGGCCCATTGGGGGGGATGATAGGAGGGCAACGCATCTGCGTAACAATCATGCGAATGTTTATGGGCGTCGGTAATCATCAAAAGTTCTCGTTTGCCCCTATGCTATTAAAAAAAATTGTCATGCCAGTGTTATAAATCTACCAATTGCAAATTTCATTTGGAAACGGATCAGTGACATTTAATTTCAAAATTTCATTAGAAGGAAACGGCATTGGTTTCTTTTTTAAATTTTCGCGGTCTAAACCTGCAAACTTTGAATTCAAATTTCCACAGTCCACTTCTTTAGTTGTGTCACATATCAATCATGAAAAAAAAAGATAAACAATGTCATTTTATTTAGATTTAACGACAATTTACGTTCTAGTCTATAGAAGTACTAGGAGATGCCTCTAGCGCAGCCCTACGGATCGGCCCCGTTGACTGAAATCGAACGATTGCGTAGTCGCGACACGGGCCGTAGCCTCCGAGGCTTTGTTCAGCTCGATAAGACATTGCGTACTAAAAAGTGTTATTAATTTGATTAAACAAAAATAACAACAGCAATTTTATACATAAATTATAAACAGGATTAATAAAATAGTGGGTGTCTCCTCCGTAGGAATATAAAATTAAAATCTCGATGTACGAACATAACTCTCAAAATGGATGATTCCTACATTATCTCCAATTTTCATACCATTTGTCGTCTGTGTCTTAACAAGAGTAATTTAACAATATCAATTTTTAATAGTGCATCAGATGATTCATCTGCTATTACTGTAACCTCTAAAATTACCGAGTGTTTCGAAATTCAGGTATGATTATAAAATTCTATTTTGGTACGTTATTAAGTAACGACATAATCAAATATCGTATATTTCATGCTTGCAGATGAATCCAAATGACGGCCTACCAACCAGAATTTGTTACAAATGTTTATTTAAAGTTGAAAAATGTTCCAAATTTAGACAGCAATGCATACAAAGTGACTCCAAATTAAAACAAATAACAAATAAAGTTAAGTATGGATTGGATACTCAAAATTCATTAGAATGTAACTACAACAGCTACAGTAATTCTCAAGATGTACATAAAATTAAGTCAGAAGATTTTATTGTTGAAGATAGTGTTGTAATGGTGGTTGATCCTAGTCTAGATTATGATTCATCAGAAGAGTCTGAGAATGTTGATCAACCAGAAAATGAAACAGCAGAACAGGATAATATAGTGGATGGTGACATACCTGCAGCTGAATCATTTTTCAAGAATGTGTTTATGTGCCAGTATTGTGATCAAGCGTTTATTTCTTTGGACAAATGTAAGGATCATGAACTTAGTTTTCATGATCCCACCTTGCCATACAAATGCATGGAATGTGGTTTAGTATTTGCTGAACGCAGCCAATATGTAACACATTGTAAACAAATACACGGCAGCGATAAGCCCTATCATTGTCCAGAATGTGAAAAATCTTTTGGGAGAAGATCAGATTTACGCAAACATTCAATTGTGCATACTGGAATAAGACCTTATCAATGTCATTATTGTTTTAAAAGCTTCTCTAGAAATACAAATTTAAGTAAACATTTGAGGATACACTCCGGTCATAAACCACATGTTTGTCCTCTGTGCCCCCGTAGCTTTGTCGCAAAAGGAGATTTACAACGTCATGTTCTAGTTCACTCGGGGATGAAACCTTTTGCTTGTAAAAAGTGTCCGTTAACATTTGGTCGTAGGGATAAGCTAATTAAACATGAAGTCAAACATGGTCCCATCTCTCCACATCATACAGGATATGGAAATGATCAAATAACCCATGACATGGTTGTCAATGTAAATCCTTTTAGTAATCTCATATCGAGTACAAACCAAGATAATGTTGATTACGAGTTGCCCAGAGTACCTGATCATATAGCTGGTGAGAGTAGTTTTATAAATGAAATTCACAAAAACCCATCTACTTCAAAACATGTACTTAATTCACCTACAAAGCAGAAGTCCCCTAATAGCAATAAGAATAAACCAAAAAATATAAAATGCCACCAGTGCCCTAAAAGGTTTTCATCTCTGGATGCTTACAAAACTCATGTGTCTATAGCACATATTGGATCAAGAATATTCCAATGCAAAATTTGTTTTAAAAAATTCCCAAGGAAGAGAGAACTTGACCACCATGTTGTAGCACATTCTGGCATGAAACCTTTTAGTTGTAACCAATGTGATAAAACTTTTACTAAAAAAGATAAACTTGACAAGCATGTGGAGTCTAATGAATGTTTGGTTGTGAATATGCCTTGCATTGAATGTGGTGCTACTTTTGAAAAGAAATCTGATTTAGTCGCCCACATAAAATCCCATTTTACAGATAATTTGGAGGATAAGATTACAGAGAGTGAAATCAAACAGGAAAATGACATAGACTTTGAAATGAATGACAATTTTTATGATTTAGAAAGTTAGTATTGTTTTTAAGTAGTATGTTCAATTTAATATATTTTTTAAATGTTAACCCTAAGTTAAGATTAAAAATCAATTTGGTGACTACAGTAGACTGTCTATTAATCATCATGAAAGTTTTAGGTTATCAAATTTGTTGAAAAACAATCTATTACTTGTCTATCAAACTAAGAGTAATGCAGTCTTCATAATCTAAATTAATGTGTCCTGGTCACAAAAGTGGCACTAGGTGTAATTTGGTATGTGTTATTGTTGTATTTCAAATTATAGAGAAAATTTAAATCATTATAATATAAACCCTCGTTTGCATTATATAGTCAGGTAAGATAGGCTTTAAGGAGCTGTTTCAAGTTTGTAACATATACCAGAATATTGTGGATCTACTCTATATGTGTACTATTCAATTTATGAAAGAAGGTTAGCTTTGCTATTTTCTAACTGTTTAGTGTGAAAGTAAATTTCCGTAGATATAGACCTCCTCCAGAGAGCTCCAAAGGTCAAGTCATGAGCTGCTTGCATCTAGTGTCCATTGTGCACAAAAAATTTAAATAACTGTCAAGAACTACTCTGTGTGTTGTAGACATTACTGGATATCAATTGAAACAACTGTAGTGGTCACAAGTTGTATCAATTTGTCCTAAGACAATAATCACTGTCTAGTAGTCATTTTGATCTGAATGCAAGAAGCAGTAGTATAGATGCAGAATTATTCTTCTGTGAGGGAATAGGTTCCTTTTTTTATAGAACTAGGGGCAAACGTGAAATCATGTCATGTATGGCACTACTTCCTATGCAGCACTGTACTATCTCTTTCAAAAATGTAGAACTATTGTTCAATTAATTATGTAATGAATCAATGCTAAGCAATGTATCCATGACACTTTCATGTTTATAACATCGTAATAAGTGTGCCTGCCAGGCAGCTCTTCTGGCATTACTTAATGGTTCCACTTTTCATTGTAATTGTTTATTAGATGTACAACATGCTACAGGCTATATATCTTGTACAATTAATTGAGGAAAGCTTTTAATGCAAGGTACAAAACAACCTCTTCTGTTATATAATTATAGGTTCAATTCTTTCTAAAATATTTATTAATTATGTACCAGCACTGTTCTAAGTCTTCGCACAAACAGCTACTAATTTGTTAAACTAAAGCTCAATAATTTAACATATTGTTCTGTACATATTAAAAAGAAACATATGCACAAAATAACTTATTTTATTCTTCAATATTTACAATGGTTATATCTTATCCAGCTAAAGGATTTGCATGTATTGTCACTGAAGTAATTCTAGATTCATTAAGTGGCCTAAATGTTTTAGGATTAACTGCCATTTTCTCCAAGTCATCCAGAGAGTCAAATCCATCTATTATTCTGAAAGTAGTGTTAAAAGCCACAGGTTTATTCTAATTACCTTAATTAATATTATAAATGTGTCCATATATATTGTTTCTGTGATAAATATTGGAGTTAGTTCTCACTCACATGTACTGTGTGAAGTGACAGCTATTCTGTTGTAAACTATGATATGGACTATGTATACAGTTTCCTGTAACTCATCAACGGGAAAGTGAGACAATGTATGGGCCACCTGTTTTTACTAGACGGCTCAGATTGCTTGTCTGTTCTCTTATACTATAAAAATGCTATATCTATATAATATTAAACAAATTTTGATACAAAAATTAATTAAATCTGTTGCCAATTCAGGTTTTGGATAAATTTTGTTTTATATTGTGTAACAACTGAATTTAATCATTTATGGAGATAGAACCCAGTACTACAAACTAAAAGTGTAACAATATGTATTATGTATGTTAAAGAAAGAATATTAATGTGAATAAAGATTATACCTGCCAAAAAGTGTATATTTTAAGTCCAAGTGTGGTTGTTCACCATATGTGAAAAAGAACTGACTTCCATTAGTGTTTGGACCATTGTTTGCCATGCTTACCATCCCTCTAGAGGTATGCTAAAAAATAATGAAACTATTTAATAAGTATGTATTTGGACTTTCTAGTATAAATTACTAAAGTATATAGAAGGAAACCTCAAGGTACAAGAAACGTGCTGTGTAAAATTTATGTAAATTCATTTCAACCTTTAATTCTTCCTTAAATTCGTCTTCAAATTTCCTTCCCCATATCGATGTACCGCCTTTTCCTGTACCTGTAGGGTCTCCAGTTTGTACAATAAACCCCTGAAATATTAAGATATAAGTGTATTCAGTACATACTCTTCTTATTTTACAAAACAACAGTAACCACCCGTACCTTTATGTTCCTATGAAATAGGCAGCCATTATAATAGTCGCTAGCACATAATGCTAAAAAGTTTTCACACGCTTTAGGACATTGCTCACAGAATAATTCAATCTTTATATCTCCGACATCTGTATGTAAAGTAACAGACATTTTAGATTTTATGGATGTTAGAACAAACTTATTACGGGAGGTTAGTTTTTGTATACAAACAATTGACGTTTGACAATTGGTCTCTAGATGTCATTTATCAGTGTGAAGTTTACAAAACTTTTACTTTATTGTGGCAACGAAATCAAGTAAACAGCTTTTTTTCGACTAAAAATATTTACCTTACTTTGCAGAATGTACTTTCATTTTGTAATCAATAGTCACTTTATAATTAACAGCTCGTTTCAGCTATTATCTAACTGATACGTTGGTGTTAGCGTTAAACTACAATACAATATGTTTGTAAGAGTAATATAACTGTTTTGTGAGTTAAGCACTACTTTAATTCTGTCTAATAACACGATTCGCTATATCTTGTGAGTCACGTTATTTACTCAAATGACACCTAAATTTAAATTTTGAGCATTGCAGTATACTTCTGATTAAAATATAAACAGGTAAAGAAATTTATTAAATTAATTTTACGTTTGATAAACGTGGGATCTGGCCTAATGTGGCGTGTATTATTGTATGTTGTAAATTACTTGATTAATTATATTTTTTATCTTTTCTGATTCTCGGTAACTGTAGTTACTAAGTACTTGGGTCATTGCTACATTGTAGCCAAATTGGACCTGTACGACCGAGAGGCTACATTCCCCTCTAATCCGATATTACCGCGAAGTGACTGCTATGCTGTGGCGGGTATTATGAAGGATAAGAGATCTGTATAGTTTTGCAGTTGTCACAATGGATTTCGGAAGTCTTCCTGTCGAAATATTATCATAAAAAATATTACAGGTTACCTGTTTTGAAATATAATTAGGACAAAAGTATCACATTGGTTGGAATGGGGAGCGAAATATATAAAAGTAAAAATCTAGTTTAAAAAAATGCGGATATTTTATTGAGATCTTATGAACGTTACTATTCGCTGCCACCTGATCTCTCGTTTTGTCCGGTATGCGGTTCATGGATATTTTCATCCATACAAAGATTGCCATAGTTGCCCAATAACCTCTGGCCGGTTGGGTCGAATGGAGACTTCAGGTGAAGTTTCGCTTTATATTTCTTTCCCATTACTTCGATTTCGTATTCACCTTCTTGTAAATAGTTTTTAGTGATTTCTGAACCTTTGTTACTAACATAGCCGATGCCAATGGGACAGTCTAAAAAGAAGGCATAATCTCCTCGTCGAAGGTAACCTACGGGTTCGCCGTTTCTGAATATGGCTTCTTGTCCAAACAAGGCGACCTAAAAATTTAAATATAATAATTTAAAAGAGTACAGTTATTATTTATTTTTCAAGGATTGTTCGAGGAAGTTACATGCAGAAAGGAGAATGAATGCACATGCTTTATGTTACTATGGTTGTGATGCTTTTCGCATTACACCTCATGCGGCACCTTCAGTGCGACTGTAAATGTGTAACTACTCATTGAAAGTTCACGGTTCAACTTTTTGTTATACTAGTTTTTATATGTCGTACAACATGCTACAACATATATCAGCTTGTACAACTAATTGAGGGGAGGTCAATGATGATGTTATAAACAGGACAGTGTAACGGATACATTACTTAGCATTGTTTCATTTCATGTTTAAATAATTCAATGATAGTTCTATATTTAAGCGTTGAACCTATTCTTTCTCAAAGAACAATAATTATGCACTTATTAGATCGGCACTAACGGGGAGGTATATCCCTTTCACACAGTATAATGTAAGTAGTCGCTGTCCTAATGCAGGCGTGGAGGAAAGGAAGATGACGCATTTCTGTAACAATTATGCGGATGCCTAAGGGAAGTATCAAAACACTGACTTCTCATTTTTACTCGTAATTAAAAAATACTTCTGTTTAACTCTCTTTTTATCTTCACAAAATTATATCTCCCTCTCAACTCTTGTTGGCCTCATATTCTTAACAGTCTCGTCACGCATTCCCCAGCTTACTCTCCAGGTCATGCTTGCGTAAAAATGTTTTTACTTCAAAAGCAATAACAGTTATATTAATGGCTACATGTATATTTCGATTAAAACAAACCTTGTCTTCTAGGGTAAAGTATGCATACTTCTTGGTAACACCATTCCTTCTGGCTCTCGTTACGTACTCGTTACCTATGTACTCGCCATCTTTACGGCAAGCGAAACCCAAATTGGCTTCAATTGGGTTGTCGTCTGTTCTTAAGTCACTATTCCACAAGTGATATCCTAAAAATTACATATCCATTTAAGGGGTTTATCAGATTTTACAGTAAACATAGCGTTAGAATATACTACGATTAATGTCTATTGAGGTTATTTACTTTTTGGGGTTTTGAGACGCTCCATCAGAAACAATAGTAAATTCACTTGTAAAATTAATGGAACATCACACAAAAACGCTGTGATAGTCCATGCTACGTTGCGGCCCGATTGGACCGGCACGATCGGGGAGGTATGATATCGCTGTAAAGTGACAACTTTAGTTGTCGTGGTAGGTTGTGTGTAGTAGGTTACACGGTGAGCCATTGGAGGCCGTCCGTCAACGCATCGGCATAGTAATTATGCGGATGTTTATAGCCATCCGTAGTCATTATGGCGGTCCAACTTCTCATTCATGCTCTTTATAATTTAAAAAAGGATCTATGTATTCATGTAGGTACAACAGCAATAACAGCAAAGTCTTACACTACCTTTTTCAGCACTCAGCGACGTCAGCGCCCTCCAGCCAGCGTTCTTCAAATCTTTAGCCGCACTGAGCGACTTGTACACCTGTATAGCGTGCGAGGAGGGTATATGCAGCTCCCAGCCCAACTCGCCCGACCACGACACGCGGAGAGCTCGACACGTGTACGTTTTGTTTTCGGGTGAATTTGGCGCCTTGTAGATGCGGATGCCGCGATGTGTGTTTAGGGAGAATGCGTCGTTGGATAGACCTGCGTCTGTGTATCGTTGAAGTATCCGTTGGCTGTGATTTTAAGGTGGTTTTAATGATTATAATTGGCACCAACAATATTTAAATAGATAAAAATATATGTTTTACTGATCGCCCGTTTCATTGTTACTGAAACTGGGAACACCCAATACTAATCATAACTTATACACAGAATTTCACGCTTATTATATTAAATATAAATAGTTGAAAGTTATGTTAAAGTGCATGCAGCCCCGACGGGTAAAAAGCATTGAATAGGCGGCGTAACTTTAGTAAGATTAAATTTTGATTAGTTATGGACAAGGTACACATATATGTGTACGACCTACACGCCTTATGGATGCCAGTGGGCGACGATAGTCGCTACCTACCTGCTCTTTTGTCCTCCATCCCTTGAAAAAAAGACTTAACTGCCATGCATGAGATACCCCCCAGGCGGGATGGGGGTGAGGGGACCCAGTCCCCTTGGCCAATATAATAATAGTTTCTTTAGCTAATATTAAATAACTATCGGGACGCATCCTTCCCCTCTGCTGGTAAGGAAGGATCTGTCCCCCTATGGACAACAACCTCACGTAGACCGTTACCCGACGCGTATTATAGTAACTGATGAAGCTGCACTGGACAATTCCGTCAGCATAGAGCAGACAAAAAAAATGAGATTAAGAACTGTAATTTATTGTTTGCTGTAAGATATTTTTGCAATTATTTTCTTGTAGGAGTGGACGGTCCTAGTCTGCTGTCTCCATGGTATAGGCGTTTGTGGTTTTGTGGTAAGTTTAAAATGAGAATTGTGGCGACAGAAGTTCGAGTAACACTGACCTGTCTGGTCCATTGACGGAGAGGATGCAGAGCTGTTTGGTGACGTCAGTGACGGTAGCCCGCAACTGAAATTTCTGGATGACTCGACGGAGCATGGCGAGCGCGTGGTTCGCGCTGAAACCACTCGTCACCACGTAGTAGCCGCGACCCTAAGGTCGGTCAATATATTGAGTATTTAGTCGCAGACTTTTAGGCTACTATTGACATGACGCGCATAAATATCTACATAGAGGTTAAGCAAATACGTTGGTAGTTTTGTATGAAACTTAACTAGTAATTATACATGACTTTAATACTCAAAATAATTGCAACTCAAGCACTTCTGAATGGAACATACCACAGGCCCCGCGCTAGCCAAGGAATGACTCTCATGTAGCTGACGCTGCCGAGACCATTTAAATTTTTTGTTACTTTTAGGGAGTGGAATCTTCCTTAGCCGTTATGTGACTTACTTTGAATATCGGTCCATGCAGTTGTCCGCTTCCGCCGTCGAGTATGCTAACAGTCAGATCAGCTTCAACGCCGCCCTTCTCATTCAACAGGAGCGAATACACTACTCTGCAAACAAAATGTAGCTATTAAATGTTATAATATTTATATCTATTCGAATTCGTAAATTTCGATAGAAAATTAACAAGGAGAATTTGTGTGCTCGTAAAGATGAAGTGACTAAAAAGCCTGCGTACTGGTTTGCGTAAAAACTTTTAAAACACTTTCTGAACTAAATACTTTCGTGTAAAAGCGCGACGTTGAAAGTCTACTGAATTTACAGACTATGCATTCAAATGTCTATAATATGTGTACACGAATTCCTTACCTATCGTCTGCTTTTGATAGGTCAGCGGTAAAGGCCAGGTTCGCTGTTCTCTGCGCGTCAGGCCCGGTGAGATAGAATTTCCCGTAATACGACATGTTGAACATGGCCGCGGCATTTCTGCACGCCAAGGCTTCTTGTCCGATCTGTAAATTTTGTTACAATACCTGGTATATCAATCTGGGCATCACATTGATATACCAGGTCAGGAATATAATACGCTCCAAAGCAGGGATAACGGATGTCTCTCGGAAGGCTGCTATGTCTAAGTGTAACTGGCCTGGCCACGTTTGCAGCATGCCAGAGGATTTCTGGTTCAACATATCTGTGGACCCCCCAGATTGCCCAGCGGCCATGCGATAAACCCCATCGGTGATGCAGAGATGAGTTGGAACTCCTCCTAAAGGATTGGCCCAATCTAGCTCTAAACAGAGGTGTGGAAAGAGATTGGAGAGGTCTTTGTGTACACACTCATGTTTTGTCGCTGTCAGATCTGGGACACCACCCCCGCCCTTCATGACCGAAGGCTCTCGCAGTGAAGAGGTTGAGACACACCCTTCCGGTCCACCTGGGACGGGCATTTCAGGGGGGTAACCGAACATTCGGAGTCAATTGACGAATAACGACGCCTATAGACATCCGCATTATTGACAGCCCGATGCGTTACCCTTCCATGGGCCACCGGCTACTCACAAACCGCACGAAACGCAACAGCCAAGCTGCTTCTATACGGCGGTATCTTCTGAGCAAAGGACCTGGTCGTACCGGCCCGATTCTAGATTGCAGCATTGTACTACCTCTTACAAACAAAACCGGTTTGACGGCATTTTCTTGTGTTGAAAAAAGAGCGCGAACTCCAAACACTTACAATATCATGGTGTTTCGAGAAGCTAAACGTGTGGTCGCCTCGGAGCACGTCCTCGTAGCGCCGGTCAAGGTTGCGCGGGTAGTCGTGAGAGCCGCCCCAGTCGTACTGTTGAACTCTTATCTGTGACATGGAAGACTGGCGTAAGTGAGGGTTCAAGCGCATACTAGAAGTATATAAGGTAGTGTGTTCACATATTATTAAACACGTAGATTTTAGAATATTTTGGGTTTTTGAGGTAAGGTAAAACCCCTTCGGAATTAACGGTCTAAGAACAATCCAACCCAGAAGATTAAAACTATCATCTTTGCCTGCATATTATGCCTGTAGCAGCATGAATAGCGAGACACAATTTCTTAAGACCACTATTGATTTTTATTAAGTTAGAATAATAACATCTTGGAAACGCCAAGTGTGCATGGGTGAGGTCGATATAGAGGGCGATGCCTATAAGTTGTCATTGTTTGAATTGAACGTTCGGAATGAGAAGATATATGGATTACTCGTTGAGACACGTGAGCGAAAGGTTGTCCGGTCTGTATCCAACTTGCCGCGTAATCGTAACTAATTGTTTTTTATCCGTGTGGTCGTTGAGTATTTTCAATGAATGGTCTTGCTGATTGAGAAATAGACTCTTGCTAAAGGTGGTATTATTTCGTGTTCCTCGTGATGTATGACCCTACCGATGACGAAGCTTACGATCTGCTTCCCGCTATATCTATAAACCCAGGGATGAGTTAAACGGGATCTCTAATTTTTTGAAATGTATATAGTAATCCTCATATTGCTAGATTTACAAAACCAGATCGTTACCTTTTCTCCGGGTATATAGAAGCCCGGCCGCTCCCAGCCGGCCCTGGTCTGCATGACGGCTCCATCGTCCACCAGCTCCTGGTGCAGCGCGTCGTGGCTGGCGTCTCTGCCCGCCAGCGGCTCGTCGTGGGGGAACACGACGCTGTAGTTGCGCACGTACGCCTCGTGGCTGCTCTCCCGCACCCAGTGCGCGCGCGACATTTGCCCGGCGGTAAATCGGGCTATGTCAAACGTGAACATGTTGTAGTGAGGTCTGGAATAAAAGTATACCATCTTTTATCTGGTCTTTAATGTTAATGTTATAGTCAGTGACGTCACTACGGCAAATTCTGTGCAAATTTCTTCAACGCAATCTCTCTCTGCCAACTATTGCATTGTTATTGAAGCTCAAATGCATGAAAGTTCGTCCTGTGCTCCATCCATCCCTGATCGGGCGGCCCATTCAGAGCGCGGCACGATTCCCTACGTTATATCACCACTCTTTTGTCAGATAAGGCCCTTCTACCCCTATCGCGCGATAGGCACAGAATACCTAACCTGTCAGACAGTATTATCGGAGGCCGGAAAGTCGAGGACACGCACACGTTTTGCCGGCATCCAGTAACACACACAATCGCGTGAACTCCGAAGCAGATAAATCTATTCTTCTCAGAGTGGACTTTTATCCCCCATAGAGCAAAGAAGGAGCTGGCGAGGTGTAGCAACCCAGATAGCGCTGGATATTAACGTGAGACCATTTTGTAGTCCTTGGTCTCGTGTACAGAGTGGTGATGTCTGAGAACACCGCCAGCTCTACTCTGGTATGGTGCGGGACATTGTTCGTGTACAGTTTGTACAGATTTGGGGATTAAATATGACCCTGGGGGACTCCAGTTGTGAGGGGGCACAAGGGAGGCAGTGTACCCTCTACACGGTATCTGAAGTGCAGTAAGATAGGCAGTCCCTAATAATAAGTACTAGTCTACCTAGCATCTTTATACACTAGAGTTTGCAAATGAAACCCTCGTGCCAGATTTTGTCGAAAGCTTTGTTTTGAGTGAGTTTACGCCTACGCCTTAAGTCGTTGAATTGAAACATATTCTGTAAAGCGAGTGGACTGACATCTGTGAGCTTCGCGAAATTGGAATTGCTGGTCCTCCTTTCTATATCATTGGCGCACCCGACGGAAATTATCTCATAAAGCTTGGTATCCCCGCCACATAAAGTATAATCTACTCTATGCTATTGATTAAACACAACATAGAACTTGATAGCTGTAGTCATAACAACCACACACCTCATTCATTAATTAAGATAATAAGCTCCGATAACCAAATATCATTAACTTTGCTACTGTAACGAATATTTCTGTACTTCTATAATTTTTTTTATTATACTCTTTGTTTTATAAAGCTTTTCTTGCCACTAATAAGTGCGCGTGTGGTACTTACGTACACGCAGTTATACACAAGGAAAGACTAAAATGTTGACAATGGCTAAATTCAGGGTGTCGAGTTTTCGTGACAGTGTACGTGCACATTGTAAAAATTGACTCTCGTCATTTTTGTCTAAAAAGAAATATAACTTCAAAAATCTTTACTAAACCATTTATAACATAGAAATGGCTGCATCTGATTTTGCATCGATGCTCGTCAAATAAGCGAACAGCAGCTTTAACCAGACACCAGCACGTTACAAGACTATCTCGGATAATCATCGTATCATAAAGAAAAAGCAGAATACTATTGAAAATGGTAAAAACCAAACGAAAAAAAATTATTTTACATTTGCAAATTTTTGACTGAAGATACGAGTATATCAACTTGTCTTTACCTAATAATAAATAGACGTCGTCTAGGCATCTAACTAAAAACGTATGTGTTAATAATGATGATGCCTTGTAAGTTATACCTAGTACCAACATCAGAATTATTGCTTCACATGGACCCTAGTTTATAAATAAAAACGTGCGCAATATTAACATTGATAACCTTTAACAACAGAGAACGTAAATAAATAATACATTACCAATGTTTATTTTTGTTACTCTGTAATAGGCGCCTTTTTACATCAGCTTCAATCGGTTTATCACTGGGGATAGGACTCAATTAATACAATAACAGCTGATGTTCTGCTTCTCGTATGCTTTTTTTGTTGACGCGGGGAATGCATATTTACGCGTCTTCACCGGCTCGGGGTGGGGTCCGGTGGTGTGTGGCGAGCCCCACCCGCGGCACCTTGAAGTGGTGAATAACCCACAAAAGTCACCGCGAGTGCCATCAGCGTCGCCTCTGGTGAGGTGCCCCGGAACAAGAAATCAACAGAGCAAATCCTCGAAGGGACCAATATACAGCGGACAGTGCAATGTGGTAAGGTTCTCATCCTCGCTTCCTGCCCCGTGTGCAAAAGAGTCTCTCTATCTGATCTTTAGTCCTCTATTCTTATAAGAGAGTCCCTCGGTTCAATTAGCTTCGCCCAAGGTTTCTTTGTTCACCCCGGGCTACGGTACACCACCGCCATGACAAGGCTTGAACCATGGTGTGATGAACTTCAACCAAGACGTCACTTAAAACTCTTTAATCGCCGTCCAATGAACCCTGATTGTGCCATCTCCAACTAAAATATGGCCTTGGATCATCGTAATGGGATGTTCCGGAACTATAAACGACAAAGCTAGTTAACGACGGGTTTTCCGAACTTTTCGAAGCCAAGTGTCAAATTCTGTGTCAAACCTGGAACTACCATGGTCGGAGTCCTAAAGGATGTTAGATGTCACCGAATCTAAGATACAGGACATTCCATCATTTGAGTCCAGCTGATAACTAAACTAAGACTAAGTTAAACTAGAACTGACCTCCCTTTGATTATCCATTCCGCCATCTGTATCGCACATGCAGCGGAGAACATCATACCGGCTGAATTGTACCCGCAGTTGTGGTACAGACCTGAAGTTAAATTTACGGGTACATCAGGAAATTTAACTACGATGCTATCGATACATATGTATGTCTGTCTCCGTTACATTTCGTTGACGAGTTTTCGTTACATTTACTTTAAAATTGTAGTAATTCTTAAGAAACATTTTCTTTTATTACACAACAAAGAGTCGGAGAGTTTTGATGTGCCCATAGAAGATAGACTTCCGTATAATTGTTGTCTAGACGTGTTGGGCAGCACGTCTTTCCTTCCTACTTTTATATTAACCTCTCCTCCAGGAAACTTACAAAATGCACGAAATGTGAGAGTGTCGGCGTCTCGACGCGGCGATACCGCCTATCGTGTAGGAGGTACCTTCCTGGCCGCGTCGGCCATATGCGGACTATCTTCTTTGTGCTTCTTGGTCATCATCTTACCTAATAATTTATGGATTGCCCCATCACGGAAACTTACCAAACAAGTTAGGATCCTCTCCGAGCAGCGGCTTGTGGTCTGGTGTGAAGGACTCCGGGCCACACACTGTGCTCCTGATGCCGATAGTGCCCAGCTTGGGGCACAGAGAGGCTGCGCTCTGCATGTGCACGTTGAATACATCCCAGTCCAGCTCATACAGGTGGAAGTGCATGTTGTCAGGTACCTGTTGGCGACCAAATTACAAATGACCATTGTTCACATCAGTCTTCTTAAAGTGAGGTACTCTCCGCTCTCACGCGATCCCAGCAGCTAAGAATTTGTCCTAAACGGCTTCATTATTTGGCTCATATGAAGAAGCCATGAGAGACACTCTAGGTGCTAAATAAACTTGTCCAACGGACATGTATTATAAAACTCATAGAATCAGGTAATCCAATGGGGTATAGTTATTCTGACATCTCTTTATCTGGCAAGTCTCGCCCTGCACCTTCATGCAGAATTTGAGATCTTGGTCGCGCATGTTATGAGCGCCGCGGATCACGAATAACGATCCAAGTAGCTAAATATGCGAAAAGGCTCCATAATCTTGGTTCGCGACTTACGCTGAAGAGAACATACATATGATAGAGATACTAGCTAGGTGACTCTCAAGACTCTATGCTCGAAGCGTGCTATGCTATGTGCGGACGCTTATTATAAAGCTTACCTGATCCAATATAATAGGGTTGTTCTCGTAACCGCCAATTTGACACGTCTCACCCTGCACCTTGATGTAGAGGCTGACGTCGTGGTCGCGGATGTTGGGACAGTTGCGAATCTCCGGGATGGAGTCAGACACCACGTATGCGTGTTTGAACGGGATAAGCGGTAGTGAAGGGATACCGGCGAATCTGGCTATCCGTGGACCCCAGGCGCCTAGAACGGGTTCGTAAATTTAATAAATTAAAAATTTTATTGGCGTGAAAAAATATTTGTTGCCGTTCATTATATTGGACAGTTGTTCAACCACCAGTAACTACTGCACTGAGCTCGTCTGACAAATAAACTAAAAGAAGGTTAGAAGTAATTAATAAGAAGGATTTATGTGGTAGATAGGGAAGAGTGCAACTTCGAATAGTTGTTTGCCACTTTAATAGATGCCATCTAATATGAGAAATCAGCCGTTAGTCAGTTAAGATAGGATAACTCTTAGTCAGTAGAGTTCTTGTTCGTGTGTGTACGCTATAGCGGAAATTTAAACAAGAGAAAAGCGGACATACCTCCACAATTGACTACGCATTTGGTCCTTATAAATCCTTTATCAGTGTGGACACCAGTCACCTCTTTGTTGCCTAAAATATTGTGTGAGTAGTGAACGTCGATCACAGGACAGTCTTCGTATAGCTGAAATTATATACATTTATATAGCTTAATTTTATATCTAAGTTATGATGAGACTGACACGAACGTTCCGAGATAAATTTTAGTATCCCTTGAGCCTGCTCATCAGGTGTAAATAAGTAGAGAGAATATAGATAGAGAAGGGAAGCTATAGGCAGGCCTATGACGGCGAGCGTCCGTCTTTATTAATAGAGAAAGAAGATGTTAATCACTATCTAGTTTTGCATGCGAATCGTGTAGAGAAATTAATTAAAAAGAGTGACAGAGAGCACATCTGCTTTCTCTTTCGACTTAGCCGGAAGCGCTTTAGGATGGCTTCCCTTCTATGTTTATGTTATCTCTAAGATGGCAGATAGGTAGTATCAGTTTTTTTAGAGTGCATAATAGTAATACAGAAATTATATCTGTTACCTATATCTACAAATCCATCTACCCACAAAAATCTAAAAAGAAAATCGCTTCAAAAATATGAACACAGCTGAATATTCACAATTTTCTTGTTCGACGTGATAAACATGTTGTAAATCTGTGTAAATAGTGCTAGTTGCATGAAGACATCGTTGTAACGTTCTGAGTCTTTTTTTATAGAATAGAGGGGCAAACGATCAATCGGAGCCTTTTTACGACTACCGACTCCCATGAACATCCACATAATTACTATGACGACGCGTTGCCCTCCTTCCTCCCCAATGGGTCAACGGCTAACTCACAAACCGCACGAAACGCGAAACTGAAGATGTCACTCAACGGCGGCACTGTGAGCGAGAGGTACCTCCCCGTTCGTGCCGGCCCAATTCCTTTGCATAGGAGGATGTAGTGTTATGGCCTACGCATGGCACTACCTCTACCTAAGTCAAAATAATCTTCCACACTTGCGGAGCCAGCGAGCGAGAGAGGTCGTCTCTATCATTCCATCGGGTGATGCGTTCACAGATCAGTTAGAGCACCGTTATCATATAAAATTATATCAACCGTGAACCGACCTACATAAAACCAATTTTTAACACAATTTATTGTTTAATGATTAATTCACAAAGTTTTTACCTTTCCACCATTTTGCGTCGCTACCTTAACTAGTGCACTGCAAGCCATAGATGGATCTACGGTGCCATCTTGTGGGGAATACAGTGCCATTTTAAAAACAGACGGATCCAGGAGGGGGAACAGCTTTTGAGCGTCTTTTGGTTCTAAGACTTCACTTTGTATTCCCATAGCCTTTCCCAAAGTGTGAAGTCGTAGGTACTCTTCGGTTCGGACCTGTAACAGAAACTTAGAAATAATAGTCGACAACACAACGCAACACCTAGTTAGAAAACTGGCCAAAAGCGAGCCGCCTAGGAAGGAAGCAAAAAACTAGCACATCCAACAAAAATAAAACAAAAAATTAAACTACCAAAATT
Source organism: Eumaeus atala (assembly GCA_017140195.1). Classification (NCBI taxonomy): domain Eukaryota; kingdom Metazoa; phylum Arthropoda; class Insecta; order Lepidoptera; family Lycaenidae; genus Eumaeus; species Eumaeus atala. The sequence goes on from JAFELO010001509.1 coordinate 380,953, forward strand.
ATTTTTTCTAAACAATTTTTGCTTGAATTTTTTTATTGATTCTTATAATGTATTTTTTTCAACAACTATCCTCTTGGTAGTTTCCGTTAAAAGTGCATTTAGATTAAGTCATTTACAAATATTAAACAAAGAGAAGAATTCAAATATAATTTAAGAATAAAAAATAGTTCAAAAGAAAAAGCCTATAAAACATAATTAAATTAAAATTAAGATTATCAAAATTAAGGTTAAAATTATCACTGTAATGTCATGTGTAATGACGGATTGCATATTGCATGCCGATTCTCTAATTTTATAACTATTAAATGAGCACCAAAACTGATCAATTGTTTGAAAGTGTCTATTGTATATGAAGGTTGCGCGTGGAATGAAAAACGGTATTGCTACTATACTTGCTCTTTGTTCTGGGTATATCGTATGAGTTTTGCAACGAGAGCTTATACGCCGACATTTTATGTTAATATTTTTTAAAAGAAATGTGGAATCTATTTTGTAATTAATAATTTTATAAAAAAAGAACTGATCTCGTTCAAGTCTGTGGACATACAGAGGTTGAAACCAAAACGTTCCTGAACTATGATCAAAAATAAGTTTACGTTCTATGTATCATAAATGTTGTATTTATATTTTCAATTTTATTATTGTATTTTCTATAGTGTTGATTCCAAACCACCGAACGATATCTCAGAATAGGTAGCACAAGTGATCTAAACAAAAGTATACGAGTTGAGGAGAATGTAAACTCTTTTGATATTCTTATAATGAATCTATGTGTGGACCGAAAGAGAGTTTGGAATCTATATACACGCCCAAATCTCTTACAACTGATACCCTGTTGATTTTATTATCATTAAATAGATAATCGAACAAAACATGCTTACGTTTCCCAGTGAAAGTCGCATGGCATCATGGCATTTACGAAGACTTAATTTAAGAACATTCGAGTCGTAAAATTGATAAATGTTATCCAAGTTACGTTATAAGAGAAACCAGTCGTCTAGAGACTTATTATGATATCATGCGATATGTATCAAATGCTTTAGAAAAGTCTGTATAAATGAGGGTGGGTTTTACAACGGGTCAGGGATATCCACTTCATATCCTTGACCCATGGGTGGCATGGCAAAACCCACCCTATGAACGAATTCACATAAATTGGTTTCTGTGGATTTTTCAGGAACAAAGCCGTGTTGCAGTCAGGTGTAATTATATAAATGAGGAAACATATAATCATAAACAATTTTTTCAAACATTTTAGCAAGTGTATTAAGTTTAGAGATAGGTCTGTAATTACTTTTATTATGAATATGTATAGTGTATGTGCTATTAACTGTTTTATTTTACAAAATCATACTACATCTTTTTATAGTTCATAAAATACATCCAATTTCCAAATTTCAAACGTACAGTACCATAATGTCCGAGTAAAACGTCTGCGACATACGGACGGACAGACGTATATCACGAAACTAATATTTTTTTTACTATCATTATTTTTTTTACTTTATATTATCGTTTGTTCCTTTAAGGGGTGAGGAATCATTATATTCAGACTCTAGGCCAAGAAGTAGTAGATTTTATTCTGCGTTGAATCTTGTGATCGACGGCCGGCATAACATTAGTTTTTTAGCAAATTTTGGCATAATAAAATAGCAAATTCCATTACTACAGAAAAATGGGCATGTGGTGTTTTTCATAATAGGTCGCTTTAAGCCATAAGATAAGGGTTAACGAGCAGTCGGAGACTTTTGAGTTCTATCGACGCCCCTAGAAATCATCAAAAATATCTTAATGTAGCACATTCCTCCTTCCCTCCACTCCTCCAATGGGCCACTGGAGTATCACAAATTCCAAAAAACGCGGCAGCGGAGCCTTGACTTTGCGGCGATGTCATGTAACCGAGAGATTCCTCCAGCGGTCGTGCCGGCCTAACTCAGCTGTGGTGTGTTGTCCATTAGTCCATCAGAAAATATATATGGCCCATTGTGGCGGGAGGAGCAAGTAGGTCCACGCATCGGCATAGTTATTATGCTGATGTTCATGTGGGTCGCAGTTGTAGAAAGGCTCCGATTGCTCATTTGTACCCCTATACAATAAAAAATGTTATACATAGAGCAATCGTTCTCTCTGCCTGCCCCAATAGGGAACTGACGTGAAGATGCGTGAACATGTGAGATCTATGTTTCCTCTTCACTAACGGCTGGAATGTTTAAAGTAAATGGTGCTTATTAAAATTATATTATTGGACTCTGTGGGTCACTAACATTGCTCCTGGATATGAACATTCCTCCATTGTTGACCCAGCCCGCATAATCTCCCGTCTCCTTCTCTAGCCCGCTGTACACGTCCCTGGAGTCCTGCAGCAGTCTCACTTCCAAGTCACATGGGCGGAGAGACCATACTAAACCTAAAAAAATATATGCATTTAAAGCGTTAAAAAGGATACCTACAAAGTCCTTTTTAGGCCATATTCCTGCCTGTTTACTATCGGAAAAATCGCCGAACAAGGAAAAACTTTCGGATAATTATAAACACTCTTAATTGGGTACATCCAGTTGTTGAGCACCGATCTTTACAGAGAACAAATGGCATAGCCATAGTTTTAGGGTGCTATCATGTGAGCGAGGTCAAAGTATCGAAATCCCCGGTCGAGACAACCCATTTTGGTTGCAATGCATGCTGCATTGCAACCAAAATGCAGCACTATCCCTTACTACATTGTTGTCTTAAGTTTACGCGAATGTTAGTCATTACAATAAAACTACTTTTACGGATTTTATCGCGGTTTATTTAATTATTTATCTAGGCCGACGTTTCAGAAGCTTTACAGCAACCGTGGTCACGGGTGGACTGAGATGACAGATGTCCTGATGTACCAAGTATTTAAAAGTACCCGAAGAATTATAATTTTTTTTGTGCATGCATGGCACTGCCTCCTCCTATGCAGCATGGCACTACCTCTTACTAAATGTGATGTGTCGTTGTTAAGTACATACCCGCTGTGTGCCATGTTGTTCCGCTGGTGAGCTTGTGTCTCTCCAACAGCACCGCGCTGATGCCTCTCTTGCTCAGCTGATACAGTGTGTTACATCCCGCTATTCCACCACCTGCGTAAAAGTTTGTGTCCCACTGATGTGTTGGGTACTTCCAGGTGAGGTTAAGAGAGTTTCTTTTAATATAATCAAGTGCTGAATCCTCTCCAATGATACCTAATTATGGTAGGGGAAACACCCGCCTAATTTATAACGAATTTAGAAAATACACGCAACAAGTGGCAAATTAGAAAAGCAATCCGTCTACAAGGTTCTCGTGTAGTCCACGATATTTCGTCGACGCGTAACATATTTATTGTACTAGAAGTATTAGGTATCTATAGGTCAGTGTTAGCGCCAAAGTGAGGTCATAAATTTAATTAAGGATATTTTCTGAATTCACTAAACATTCAGAGAGAGATTTCCTCAAAGCTTCTCCTCACTACACTTATTTGTTTCCCACAGGGATTGAACCCCAGGGTCCGCCTAAAGTTATACTCGATACCTCAATATTGTCACAGCCACAAGGGCGTACGTTATACTCCTTATGAAACCCAACAAGTGGGCAGTGATGTAACTGTATCGTCCGGGAACCCAAAGTTATCGGATGGAGCCCTTCTGGAGCCAGTATTGGACTTAGATGATTAGGACCGAGCTTAAACAATGAGTTTTATGTTCCACTTGTGCGCATAGTTCTCTAAACGGGGACCCGTCGGGTGTAAAGAGGGGACTACTGCCACCGCAAGTGGGGCAGTTTGATCACAGTTCAAGTAAACTTCCTTCTCCATAAGGCTCCATAAGTAGAAGACAAACACCTATGGATATGATATAATATGATTCACATATTCTTACCTATGATAACCACGTCGGCGGACGTCACTACCTCATTACTGGCCGCGTAGCCTCTCTTCTCGGCTTTAAAACTCCGGATATAGTTGTTCACTTTACACCTAATGCCGGCATCTTTAATGACTTTGAACATATTTAGTTCAGCTATCACAAATGTGTGTACCGCTTGCAATGGCGCGAGTACAAATAGTTGACGAAAACAAGTTATATTGTCGATATCTAAGTCAAAGTTCAAGCGGTTATCTGTGAACATAACTCTCTAGTAATAACTTTTTTAGCTTAGCCGAAGATATAAATTATACCTAACCCAAAGTGCTAAATAAACAATTAAAATAAACCCAAGTGCTAACTGAATACAAAAAAAAAACAAGTTTCTACATTCGTGCCCTATTGTTTATCAATTAAGATTTTTGCCAAGGCTTTGAATGTGTCGCGACGTGTCAGTTAGCAGTTTGGTATTTATCCGACTACGTCAGAAGGAGGGCAATGTTTTTATTTTTTCTTTTGTGTTAAATTTAAACTACAAGTTATCTACATTTTCGGAATCGTCAGTCAAATCTCTAAAATTTGATGCCGAACTTAGTTTGGTAAGAAAAAGTACTTCACGAATTTTCGCTTGGAGCGCGTGTTATCAAGACGAATCTAAGGACACCACACACTTGAAAATTCGTCAAGCCGTTCAGGCTGTAGAAGAGATCATAGAAATCTACATACATACATACATATATACGAGGGTGGGTTGAAAAGTATTCGGCCTAACCAAGAAAATAAACACAAGCTAAATCGGTTATATTATTTGTCCACATAATCACCATCAAGTTCGATGTACTTTCGCCATCTCCCATTTATTAAAACATTTGGACCGTTGAAAGTTAATGAAGAAAAGTGGATGAGTTAATTTGCGGTCTCCCATAACTCAATCAACTTCTGAACATTCCAGAGCGGGCTCATTTTTTCACACTCTCTAACACGCTTGAATTCTGCTATCCATTTTATGACGGACGAATAGGACATAGCAAAACCTCCTAAAGTGCTGACCATATCACGATGGATGGCTTTCAGTGATGGCCCCTTTTTATGACGGCACGCTGCTCGATTTGCTCCATTTGCAGAAACTATGCCCACATATATAGCCCATATGGGCACAGTTTCTGCAAATGGAGCTTTGCTAAAGAAACTATATAATCACAACTAATTATCGCACAAGTTTCGAACTTCACATAGTTAACTAGTCTGAACTGAACTAAATAAGGTGGGTAGATTTGATTTTTAGAACTGAATGAATCTGTTAGGCCAAGTACTTTTCAATCTACCCTCGCACAAACTCTCGAAAAACATTAACCTCGTGACGCAGTCGGTTGAAAATGTGTGGATTGAGCTGATAGTATAATATCTCATGAAATACGTTGCCAGTTTTGTCGCATGTATAAGTAACATGAACTGGAGATAACTTGCAAGTGCAGGTGTCCATAACCGATGGAAATAATCATTTACTAACTTATCCGACTTACCGATTAAGACAATCGTAACTATAAAGTGAAGCGACTTTATAGAGCAAGATGCCAATGCTACCAGACTTACCTCCATAAAATACGTATAGTATAATAGAATGTAGGTAACAAGTCAAGTGTCTTCACGTGGCCTGTCATTGATCATCATCAGCAGCCGGTCGACGTCCACTAGGCATCCCCCATAAAGCGCTATACAAATCACAACTCACGCGGCCCATCTTTACTGTCTTGTAGTTATCTGGCGGGTTTTAACGCGATACTTGAAATACTTATTACAAGGTACTGGCAAATTTTTGTAAATACCCTGCTCGACGTTCCGACCGGGTTACACCAGCCGTGGTCACGAGCCGACTTAGCCAGTACCTTGTAATAAGTATTTTAAGGATCGCCACTGGGATGGACCGTGCAGGGCGTCCGACAGGGCGTCACGTCACGTCAGGCGGTGTACCGCTGTGTCTGGCGTTGCTGGTCGGCAGATTGGGTTGGAGTGCGATTATTTTTCCATCCTACCGGTGTAAAGGGGCCAAATTTACTGGGATGTAAAACAAATCCTTAGGAGTTGAATCTCACAAAAGCTAGTCCTAGAGAGCACCCTAAGAGGAACCAACCTCCCCCCACCCGAACAATTTTAAAGTCCTAGGATTTGTAGTTTCTGGGATTTCGTTCGGCTAATTCTGTAATAAAATTTACGTAAGATAGGGTAAGAAACATACTGATTAAATTGAACTGATTAGATTACAATAATATATTAAAGTATTTACAATAATCCGCTTAAATTATATAATTATCAAATCATTTACAATTTAGTAACATTTTATACAGAGACATACTGCCTTGGCCATTATGATATATAAAATTAAATCGTATTACACTGATTAAAAAAGCATCTATAAAAATGGGTTCGTGATCGAGGATTTTGGACGGGATTTAGGCACGCCCCAGTAACCCCCCCGTGAATCGTGACAAACACACAGACAAAACAAAGTAACTTCCGTTTGTAATTTTTTGGAGATGCAACTCTTAACATGCTATTCGATTTATTTCAATTAATCCAATCGTAAAAACATATAATTTTACGTATTACAATATGTATGTATATATTTATTATACGTATAGTCTAGTATAGCGTCAAACGATTTTGTTATTGTAAACTGTTTAAGGCTAAGTACTTACGAAGCGGTTTTCACTCGCGACCGCCGCGGCTGCGGGCTTGTTTTTGTAGGATGCAAACATATATGGAAAGAGTTCAAACACATTTGATGACGCGTTTTTGGCCCGCGGTGTACGTGCGGGTGGAGGTTTGGACTTCAACTAATCGTTAACAGTCGCGTTACTTTTGAAATAGAATCGCAAACCGCCACGCCAGCGGGCGCGAGAATAAATAGCTCCGTGAGTCTTAGATTTATATACATCAAAAGTAAACTTAACTACTATAGAATCTCTTTGTTGTCCGTATGTCAAGGAAATTAAAAGAGCGTCCTAGAATTATAAAGTTTGGCAAGAAGTGCTATAATACTGAGGAGATAAAAGAAAAGAAATCGCAAACTCGGTCATTCACAATTATATCACAAGAAAAACCATTACAAACTTATACCTGTAGTTCAGTACATACAAAACAGACTCATATTTGCTGTGCAAAAGGGAAAGGAAATGTGAGTTTTTCAATTTTTATAAATTACCATTGGTAGGTACCGAACGTTCCCTCGGTGTCTGACTCGGGCATGTCCGGGTTTATTTTCCAAATAACGATAAACGAAAAAGATAACAAAAATTGTAACATACTTTAAATATATAATTGTTGAACCATTAAATTAGAACACGCCATAACACATTTACGGTCTCAGTGGAGGTGCGGCATGAGGCGGGACGAGTCACCATAGCAACTCATAGCCCGCGACGTCAATCTCCGTTCTGCGCCTGACTGTACCCGCACGGACAACCATACCTACCTATTAATTATACTTTGCATAGTTATATAACTCATGAAATGCAGAGAAGGATGCGTGGTGATCCAAAGCCCAATTTGGCAACTGAAAAGTTGAAAGTTTTATCTATTTCTCAGTCTACTTAAGACTGTTTAGTCATAGGTTTAGTGTTCACTATTGCTAGCCTCTAAAACTATTTCAATTTGCCCCTTGTGACATTTTGGAGACGAGAACGTCCACGTCGTCTACCTAGACAATTTGAAGCTTCATCACACCATAGCCCAATAAGATTCGACGCGTCCTAATCGTATACATACTTTTTTAAATTCTGTTGTAAATGTTCCCTAAATTCTGAACGTCCACGACTTATTAGACACATTTAAATGTATGTGAGAGCCTGGTGATTCTGTAACACAGGACTTTCCTAGTAGATACACCAAGTCTCTTATAAAGGTTAAATAGCCTAAAAATTATTGAGCAAGCGTGTAATGTCTTTGTGGTTTGTGGAGAAAGTAAAGATTATTTCATAGTTTATGGCATTCTATTTTAATGGTCTTAGACACTTGTCTGGAGGGTTCTAAAGGGTCAAGCGCGATAGTTGGAGTCGTCTCTAATAAAGCAAATTAACATGAAAACTTTAATAATACATCATAGGTACAGTTTAAAACAGATTTACTCAAATATAAGCTAAGATTATCGCTATTAATTACGTACGCTAATTAGTTACAAACTACGCCAAAATACTGAATACATTAAATATTAATTATATTAATCATTTTTCGGGACAGTAATTATTTTCTTATATAAAAAAACAAAATCTCCAAAAGCTGCCCCAAATTCTGTATCTTGCCGATTTTCTCAAAATCTATTAAACGGATTTTCATGTGGTTTTCACCCAGGGATAGAGCGATTCTTCGGGAAGGTTTTAATGTATAATACGACCTTTTTATCAACGGACGGAGCCGAGGTGGATCGCTAGTAAAACTATAAACCCCTAATATTGCACGTACGCATACTGATGAACATACATGTATAGAAAACATTGAATGGCAATGTTTCACATACAATTCGTATGGGAAACATCACAAGTCATAGCAATATTATAGACCTCCGTATGCTTGTTTGCTATTCCTTTCACGCAAAAACAATTTAACAAATTTTGTACAGATTTCACAATTTGAGATGTTTCTAATAAATTAAGAAAGAAAAAATGGCTTTGCCCCAAGCCACATGAAATTTAAAATATCTTACGTTGCTCAAATTTAAAATATCTTACGTTGCTCAAATTTTCATAAATTGAATCTATTTAGAAAAATGAGTGATGAATATAGTCTGTACTAGCTATTGTAGCAAAACTACGATAAATAAAATATATATATTTCTAAAAGTATAATCCATACATTAACGGTGTATTATATTATTTATACAAGTTAGTATTTCGTGTTTACGTCTCGATCAAAATTCTATCGTCGTCGGCTCGTCTCTTCAACATCATTTACACAAAATAAATGCAAATTTGTTTCGTTGAATATACATTTTACACGATTCTTCGGAACATGAAGGGAAGCCATTTTTCTATCCGGAATGTCTTGCGGTATACCTGAAAAAAAGAATGAAATAGAATGAATTGCATTCATAATGTTTCTTATGTATACTATCTCGAGTCATGAGTAATCGCTGAGTTTGTTTCGCAGGTTCTTCTCAAGACAGACTTAGAGTAGAACCAGTAGTAGTAAAATGACGAAGTTCAAAAAGAGATTTGTAAAATACTATTTGGAATAAAATATTTTGATTTTGACTTTTTTATCTAACAACAGTCCAGAGCGCGGCAACTTCGGAGCCTTATCTCGTAGCGCACGTGGACGTGCAACCGATTTCTTTCCGGTCGTGTCGGACTAGCGTGTCAACGGAATTGGTTCATAAGTGAATGGAGATGCATTTATCCTAGTACAGGGCGCAAACATTTTGTGCACTGTAGTCAAAATTTTTCACCTGTCGCATGGGGCGCGTCACACGTGGTGCGGCGACGCGACGCGCGGCGGCGTGAGCGCCAGGCGGTGGCGTGCGTGCTCCCCCGCGGCCGCCGCCGCCGCCGCCGCAGCGGCCGCCGCTTCCAGCTGCGCACGCAGAGCCACCAGCTCGCGAGTGCGCTGGTATATGGGATCCTGTACAATACACGACTACTTTGTAACATTATTTTATTAGGTTCGCCTATATTTAGGTATGAGAGATGTGCAGATAAGAGGGCTAGTTAAACTCAAGCAATTAGTTATTGCACTGACTTATATCTATTCCTAAACGAATTGTCACCATATTGACCACAGGGCAGGGGAGACAGCATTTATCGGTTAATGTATAGAAATTAATAAGTCCTTCCACAGCTTGATGATGAGCGGCGACGCGCCCGGCGCCTAGTACAGCGGGTTGAAATAGAGTTGAGGTGACACCGTGTGTACCTGGTGCCTCATGGTGGGGTTCCAGCGGCAGTAGAGCGCCTTCCACAGCTTTATGATGCGCAGCGACGCGACCGGCACCAGCACCAGCTGCGGCCGCGCGCCCGGCGCCCAGTACAGCGGGTTCAGGTACAGTTGCTGGCGGCTGTTGATGTACGACCATAGCGACACCGTCTTACTCTTCACTTCTGTTTATTGAATAAACATTTGTCGTCAGTGTGCCATGCGTGCTACAGTCCGGTCACAGAGCAGAAATAATTTCGCAAGTTAACCCGGCTTGCGCGTGTATATAATGCAACACGGTTGCACATTATTACGTGCATAGGTGCAGGGAGAGAGATGTCCAGGTTGTTAACGTGCAAAATTCAATGTGCGTCAAATCGGCGATTGTTACATTAAAAATGTAAATAAACATGTTTTGGTAGGTCAAACCGGTTTTCATCTGAAAAAAGTTACACCATAGTTCGAATAAATTTTGCTAACGTATGGTTTTATTAGTACTGCCCTGAAGTGTCCACACAATGAACATATCATTGGCTATCCCACTTCTGACACCATATCCTTACAATAGATATTTCATTGCAGGGATGTGGGGCCAGAAGTGGGATAGTCAACCTCAGGCGTATCTAATGGTTCAAATTTAAATTGCGACCTGCCCAGAACCCTGTCTTGCCCGGTGTTGAAAAGGAAGTAGAAAAATGTTCAGCAGTACAAATGACCGACTAGACAGCTTGGTACTACTGAAGTACGGTCGAGGACCAGAAACGGTGCTTTTACGTTTACCTTTAGAGACGTTTTATATTCACGTGGGAGCGAGAGGGACGGCGATGGTGTACACAATTCTCTGTTCCGCGACCGCACTTTACTCTTTCTTAACGCTGTCGTTGTATGTTAAAGGGTTAGCGTAGCCTCTCACTGCTATGTCTACTTACCCTCTTTGACTCGCTCTCGCTCGGTGTTGAAGAGGAAGGTGCCAAATCTGCAGGAGTACAGATGGTCGACGATGGTGATGAGCAGACGCTCTGTGAACTCGAATGCTGCGGGGAACTGCTGAGTCAGCTGCCACACGCAGTCCACCCACTGCACGAACACCGGCGACCGGTCGGCGTCCGAGTGGCGCTCGTCCCCGTGACCTATGCGCTGAGAGAATCGGCTTATGTTACTTGTGTTCTTACGTTGAGCTCTACATATGGATAGCTGAGACTGTAGCCAGTCATTGACGCTATTCGAACAACCTCTCGCGTCACTGACTAAGGAACTACAATATAGCTTAGAGCCCATACGTGTTCATATTTTGAGAGTTCATTAATCATACTGGCGACTCTGATGCTTGAGCATGCGCAATAATATTAAATGTTGTTGTTTCATCAGTGTATTAGTGTTGTGTAGTGTTTGGTTGTTGCGTTACTACCAAACCTTAAGTCATCTTATAATAAACGAGATGACGTTACCGTTTTGGTCCCATAGGCCTATAGACATTAAGTAAGCAGATGATTCATTTCACTTTCATCGTCTGCAATATAAAGATATAAAAAACGCTTTAGTAGGTAGAGATTGTATAATGTATATTTACCAACTGAAACTTGTGTCCAAAGGAGAGCCACTCTTTCTCGACGAGGACCTGGAAACCCCTAAGCGTGCGGTAGTAGGGGTCGAGCATGAGCATCGCCAGCGCTGTGAGCTGAGCAGTGCGGTCCCAGCCGTCCGAGCAGTGCACCAGGACAGATGTCTTGTGGTTCTCCACCTGTATACAGTAAATCTCTAGTTTACGGCGTGCCACCGATCTATATACAACTGGATATCTAAAACATACTGTTGGTGAACACTGGCCTAATACAATTTGTTTTTATTTCAGTAACGTACGCTAAGTTTCTTCCCTGGTTTCTCTCATTTTTATCACTTGGGAAGTCGTTACACGCTTCAAGAACATGGATATTATGATTAAATGAAGCAGTTACCTTATCTACGATGCGTACGGCGCCGGCCAGTATACACTTGATGTGTTTCAGCCAACAGCTCGCCTCTATACCGCTGAACCATCTGCAACAGCGTTTGTTGGAGTTTACAATCAGTAATCTTGGGGCCGTCATGAAGTTGCAGTCAGAGCAGTTGAGAGCACTGCCTATTATTGATATGCTTTGACCGATCGTTGGCAGAAAATGGCCTCGCCGATGCGACTTCACTTACGTGCTTTGTTCGATATTTGGCACAAAATGGCCTCGCCGATGCGACTTCACTTACGTGCTTTGTTCGATATTTGGCACAAAATGGCCTCGCCGCTGCGGATTCCCTTATCTGGTTTATTGATCTGTGGCAGAAAATGGCCTCGCCAATGCGACTTCACTGACCTGGTCTGATCGATCTGCGGGAAGCACAGCTCCTTCAGCTTGCGCAGGCTCTCTCTCATCACGTGGATGTTGTGTATGTCCAGGAACACCAGCTCGGCGTTTTGATACGCGTCCTCCGACTCGTAACTGTAATATAAGCATGGCCGTTGTAAAACAGCTGAAACGTTGGACTTGTAGCTACTAAACTGTGTTTCTTTTTGTACAGTTTCTGAACGTAAAGTATACTAGACTGTAGACCTCCGCATTATTGCTGTCACGCAGATGCGTTGCCCTTTTCCTCCTCTCCTCCATTGGACCACCGGTTACTCACTAACCGCACACGACAGCAAAGCTGTCACGTTCTTGGGTGTCGCGTTTCATGCTTTCGGTTCGTGAGTGAGGTGGCCTATTAGAGGATAGGAGGAAAGAAAGGCAATGCGTTGGCATGGTAGGTCGATAGTAGTATTAAGGCTCCGATTTCTCGTTCGCTTATATTATAAAAATACTAATTGTGGACATTCCGTCATATAGAATTATATTTGCTACAAAAAGCGCATTTATCGGTTACTGGCTATCGAACATCAACAAATACTCGTTGATGTTAAGCTAACGGAGTTTACTTGTTAAGAACGAACATGATTCTAAAGTGAAAGGTGCGCAAGACGCGAAAACTATGCCATCGCGTTTCGTGCAGTTTGCGACTTCCATTGGACGGGGAAGGTGGAGAGCATAAAAAATCTAATCTAAAATGTACCCCCAAAGAGGCCTGCTTATTTATCTTTAAACATGAAATTATGAAATAGAACTTTTATAAAACATGTGTTACCCTCTTACGCGTGTTCTTAAAATTTTCTAAAAAAGGGTGTAAATGAAAGTCCAAAGTTATGTCATGCTTATTTACAGACACACGCGAGTACATACAGTATATACTGCATTGCAGCGGAAAGGGGCCGGCACGACAGGGAAGTCATATCCGGTGTCGCGCTCGGTGCGGTTTGTGTCGGTGTGTCATAGCCGGTGGCCCATTAGCGGAGGATGGAAGCAAAAAGTTGTGAGTAATTATCATGGCGTCAATTCTATAAACAAAAAAAAAATGCAGGTGTGCGGTCCCACGTAACACGTACGCCTACTAACTAAAGGGCCATGTCGGCGCCTCACATGAATATTTCATTAAATTTCTTGTTCATAACTTGCTGACGAGCATAATGATTCTGTGACTCACCCTCCCCCTTTGGCTTTATTGGCAATGGCGTTGGCACTGGGTCTGGCATCCATGATGAACAGCTTGTGGGCCTGAGCGTTCGCGTCCATTATGAGCTGTATGTACCTCTCATCCTCACGACTACGCTTGCCACTCACCTACAGATGAAAGTGCACCATTATTGATGTGTCGTAGTCGTGTTGTATAAATCGCCGCATGACTTTACGGCTAGCCACTTTCAAAAATAGGGCCGTTTTGATTTGTGGCAGGCCAACGATTAGCCGGGTTGTCTTTGCGAGACTTTCTCTTGTGAGTCTTTGAGAGAGAATTGAATATCTAGATTTTAGACAGGTGATCGATACCAGTAGGTATGAAATTAGGCAGTTTTTTGGGTGCAAATAAAAAAAAATAACCTAACCACGAAGGCTTCAACTTCTTACCTATTAGCAGTTTTTTTTTATTAATTAAGTAAGGCTAGCCTTGTTGGATAACATATAGCGTCGAACATTTTCTGGGGGAATTTCACTCAGCCGTATTCAAACTGGCCAATCGTTGGCCCGACAAAAAACAAAATGACCCTGTTTTTTAAAATGGCCTGCCGTAATGGAATACTTCGATTCAGACAGTCCGACTGCGACATATACATGATATAATCGGGTACCTCAGTAACTAAGTGTAAGCATGTTCCACCTTTCAGTAAGTAAGTGGAAACATGTTCAATCGTTTAGTAAATAAGTATAAGCATGCTCAACTCATGATCGTAAGTACCGTGAGGTAATGAGGCCCTGGTTATTAGTCCTGGTTCGGACGAGAAAATGGTATTGGGATTTCTCCACTTCTAATACCAGTCCGAAGTCAGGATTTTGGCGGCACTTGTATACCCGTACCTCGAAGAAACCGTTGAGCCGTCAGTTCTGCGCCTCATTAATTTAACCACCTACGAAAAGTCAGAGAACCTATGATCACGTCCACTACTCCGTCAGAAGTGTACAAACAAGATGACGAGTGTCGGACTTCTATCCCATTAGAATAAGAGAGGATAGAGTGCATTTGTGGACTATAGTATCCTGCGCAGATAGCTTGGCTCTAAAGCGATGGCCAACGTAGCCGACATTCGGCTACGAGGACATTATATTCAGAAATGACTTATTGTGTTTGTGACTCTCTGTATGAAGCATTGTTTATGACCTCAGTTGAACATTAATTCCCTATTATACCTATGCCCCCTCGGTTTTACCCGTAACATACATCCAAAAGTAGCCATTATTTTTACGTTATTACAGAGTCTTATGTATGTCTGTGACAAACTAACCCAATTGTTAACATGTGCAATGTATGAATAGAAAAATCAACACAAAATTTTGTTAAAAGTTATTTAAAAACTTACCCCAACCAAAGGTTGACTGCATCTGGTGATAGTGGCTTGGGAGCTGGGATGTATCCACGACAGGACCGGTATACGCGCACGCGAACGGAACGCCGCCACCGACCGCAGCAGCTCGTCGTTGGCGGCGGCCGGCACCGCCCACACGGACGGGTAGCTGTCGCAGATCTCGTACTTGTCGTTGATGCGAGTTATCCTCCACATATCATTGTTCACACCCTGTACAATCATAATGAAGGCGTTTTATCATCGTCCGAACGATGTCCACTGCTAGACATAGGCCACCCCACATTAATACAACAAGTGATTCGGAAGCACCAACAGGACGATAGGTTAACTACTACATTTCCTAGCCCCACTATCGCTAATCTTGTAATTGTGAATGAAAGGCTGAGTGGTACCACATGCTATCTAAACAAAAAAAATTTATAGAGACTTGTGTCTAACAAAAGGATCATGTCCTTTTATAGTATAGAAA
>JAFELO010001509.1:396130-434925 GCA_017140195.1 Eumaeus atala
GGGGGGGCAAACGAGTAATTATTTTTACCGCTACCGATACCCATGGCGATCCGCATAATTACTGTGTCGATGGTATCATGTGAACGAGAGGTTTGTTGAGGTTGCACCCTGTTTGTGAAGGCCCTCTTACTTAGAACGTCGTCCTATATATCAAATAATAATTCAATTCAGTTTAAATGTGTTATTAACATCTTACCATTCTTCGTAACTCTGCTATAGGCTCATACACGTGCCACCCGTCCTCCGGAAAACTTTCTGAATTACTAAAAGCGAAGAGTGGGATCCTGTGTGATAACGGAAATGCCAGCTGCTGCAGTTTTTCGAAAATCCCACGTCTGGAATGATTTTCTTGTTTGTGAGCAAATCGTAAGTTACGCATGTCCTAAAATAGATACACATACTGATTAAATGCATGCAATTGCTAAGTCATATATGATCTAGTGATTGTAACCTATGAGCATCACTTTACAATTTATTCTGTAATATAGAAATACCTACCTATCCTAATTACAAATAGTTTTATATACTTTAGAGATTTGTATATATAACTTATAAAGTAATTTTAATTTATACAACTTAAACTCACAGCGACATGTAGTACTATATTTCATAACATCTCATAGGATGCACTACTGTCCTGAAATTCCTCCACATCAAATGGAACGACTTATTATTTTGATAAAAAATATAGGATCTATGGGAATATATATGTACCATATAACATATAACTAGGAAAACATCATTTGCAGTCCTTCTTTGCTTTAAGTTAGAATAGATGAATACTGACAGAGAATAATCATTAAATACTGACATTAACATTAATTTACGAAAGCATGATGTACTCAAAATTGGAAACATTTTATACTGTAATATTAAGACAATGTCTATAAACAACACATAAGAATTAATAAAACACAATTAGGCCTCTAAGGTCAGATATTCTAAAGAAACTATTTGGTCTACAATCATATGACCTTGACTTAAAAATTCAAGGTTGTTATGTATTTAAAAATCATTATCCATTGTGCCTATGAGAGTTTATAATACTTTTTTATCAATACAAAATAGCCTATAAAAAAAGTAATGGCACTTCATTGCTATGGTAGGAACATATAAAAAATAATTCTAGAAATGAATTGATAATAAACACAAGCTGTTGCCTGTGTGGACTTCAGTCAAAAGATGTAGAATTTTGTATGTCTTTAAATTATGTGTTATACCAGTACATTGTCTACAACATTGCCAAGTTACATCAAAATCCATTCAGTAGTAATTTTGGCATGATTGAGCAACAAACATCCATACATCTATCCAAACTTTAGCAATTATAATACTAGGTATGATAATCAGGTATACAGTGATGAAACCACATCATTAATGTTTCTCACCTTACAAAATACTTCAATACCATAAGAATTTTCACCTTTAGATGAAGCACCACCTACTTTTTCAATGCGTGACACCTGCAGAAGGGCATCTTTATAAATAAAAAAAAATTAGAAATGGTATTATTATCTAAAGTACATTTCTTTATCAAGAAGTGAATAAACCCTGCTTGAGTTTCATACAACAGAATGAGCCTTAACAAAATTAATTTAAAAAGAAAGTGGATAGTATAATAGCATTGGCCATAATAGATGGTTGGCCAGGGATGAATGAGAGTAGCAGGAGATCGGTCATCTTAGCATTCATTGAAAGAGGCCTGGAGGCCTGCGTCCAGCAGTGGACCGATAAGGGATGACAATGATGACGATGAAGATGATTGGCCAGAATAAATATATAGTATTAATGGGTCATATTCTTGATATACATAATATGTAACTATGCATCATATTTATTACTCATATATGTATACAATGAAACATATTATATCTTAGGTTTACAAATAGTTCAAGGGTGTGTAATATTATGAACAACATAAAAAAATAATTACAAGAGTTATAAATTCATAGAGCCACTACACTACAAATGGAATTTTAGAATATATTTGTTTAAATTGTTAGAAAGTACAACATACATGAAAAGAAAAGGACTACTAACTATAATATTGTAAAACATACTAATAATTATCAATATTTTTTACAAATAAATATTACATGATCATTTGAGACATTTCCATATTATTACTAATATATGTTTCCAAAATCTATTCTGTTCTTATATATTATGTTAGCAATAAATATATAATGAACTAATATTATTAATTCTTAAGGTTTATCTAGCTATTTCTAATCCAATTTGGAATGATATCAGATTAATTAAAATACTCACAACACCGAGTGGTACACTGAGCGTAGTTTGTAAAGTTGTTGGATCTGTAGGTCTGAAATGTAATTGATAATTCGTAACTTTCAGAAAGCCACGAGAAGGACCGCTGTATGGACACAAGTATGTGACATCTCTAGCCACTCCCATTACTTTTTCCCCATCAAGTAGTTGAATATCTCCCAAAACATGAGTCTGGAAAATAGAAGTGAAAATTACTTACATTTTATGTATTGTCAAGCCATTAATAATATTGTCCAAATATTTCAACCTTATAATATTCTACATATTCTTTATGAGTCTGTAGTTTATTTACAAACAGACAAGAATGTATGTTGGACTTTTTATTCATATTGATAGTGCCTTTATGGATCAACAAATTAAGTACTTAAGAGTACAGAAGATGAGCGACTAATACACTGGGAGACAGGAAGTCACAATGCGACAGTTATAAAATTCAATAAGAATAAATTAATCCTTTTAGGAAACTTACGGAATCTTGTCCGTGTTTGGAATTCAATGAACTGGACTTAGAATCGGAGTCTAATGAGTCCGAACTAGCATTTTTTGATAGCGAAAAATCAGAATTGAGCAATTCGGAGCTATTGTGTTTATCCATTTTGTTATTGTGTATTGTTATGACTAATCGAAGTAATAATAGAAATATCAATCAGAAAATGTCTAGTAAATAATATTCATTTGCAAGTATTAATTTTGGATAAATATTTATGACATTGACATTTGACAGATAGATATGTTTGACACTTGTGTTTCGTTTATATTAATAATTTCTTATTATTGTAGTATCATACATTTTCTCTTAGGCTGAGATCATACGAGTCGGAGACTACGCAGTTCAGCCCTGTGGACATTATTATTAACGCATACTTGCTAGACTTTCACATCACACCACGTGGATTATGTATATACGCAGTAGTCGCCTCTGGACCACTGGGAAATAAAGTTATGCTCAACGGTCTGGCAGGGTTTTCAATTGACATGCCTTCAGTGTGTTCATTGAAATCAGTGCGGAGCTGGAGACACCAAATTATATACAGGAGACTCGCTTGGCTCACATTATGGGTTATTTAAATGCAATTTATTTACATATATTGAGTATTGAATTCCTCAAATGAATTCCATCCAAAGGATGACCATCCTTAAAATGTAACTAAAAAAATTTGGTTCAAGACTCCCTAATTTTGTACATAAAATCATAAAGTATGTAAAGAGCAAAATAATGTAAAACTGAATGCACATAATACTGCCGTTTCCTTTATATTTTTTATGGAGTACGTATGTATCTTTATTGTATAGAGGCAAACGAGTAATTTGAGCCTTATCGTTGCCGAGAGATTTGCCCTCTTTACCTTCTATCTTCCAGTGGGCCACTGGCTACTCACAACCACACGTAACGCCACAGCATAGCTGTCGCTTTATGGAGGTGTAATGTGTGCGAAAGGTATTTCCTAGGTCGATCTGACCAATTCGGCAACAATATATCATAGCACTACCTCTGATGTATGACGCTGCTTTTATGTCCGTTCTGATTCCAGGAGGTCAAACAAGGCCAATCCAATAGCATCGAGGAGCGCGACAGGTGGGTGTTATTTCCCCGAAGCTGTTCAGTAATACTTTGGAAGACGTCTTTAAGGCTTGGCAGAAAAGCTCATTTAGGGGGGCGGGAGGACTCATTTAGGCGGTGTAATATTTCCTACTTGGCTTGTAGGAAATGTTACACCGTGTTGGCTTTAGGATGAACTTTGACATGACAAAGGTCATGTTCAACGAAAACGATCTCCCTAGGCCCATTAACGTTGATGGTGGAAATCGCGAAGTCGTAGACGAATACGTCTACCTCGGGCAATTATTGCAATGAGGTAGATATAAATTCGAGAAGGAAACTGATAGAAGGATTCAGTTTGGTTGCTCACGTCGCCTATATCGTAGAGCCTGAAGACGAAAGTCTTCTACCGATGCGTTCTCCCCGTCACGGGGACGAAACATGTCCTCTTAATTTAGTACTGGTCCGCAAGTTTGCGGTAGCTCAACGGGCTATTGAACGTGTAATGTTGGGTGTTTCTCTGTCCGACAAAATTCGTAACGAAGTCATAAGGCAGAGAACTAAAGTATCCGATATCACGCGAGAAATAGGCTCGCTGTAGTGGCAATGGGCTGGTCACACACCCAGAAGAACAGATAGCAGATGGGCCTGTAAGATTCTGGACTGGAGACCGCGTTTAGAAAAACGAAGTGTCGGTCGACCGTTCACCAGGTGGGAAGACGATCTCCGTGCAGTGGCAGGTCCAGGATGGATGCGAGTGGCAGGAGATCGGTCGTCTTGGCGTTCATTGAGAGAGGCCTATGTCCAGCAGTGGACCGATAAGGGCTGACAATGATGAAAAATGATGGATGATGATCACCTCTGATTAAAATTGCTTCTTGAAGGAAGCGACGTTCGCCCTACTTAGTTAAGTATATATATTATAACAGGTGTGCCTTGTGCCTTTCGGAACACTTTGAATAATTGAAACCACGCAGTTTGGATAATCGCGAAATCTACCATGTCTAAACTAATGCTAATGGTACCATAAAACCGATTACGAGGTTCCTTGGCTATTTTTATTCTCGCAATCTGTTAGCGAAAAAGAAACATTACAAATTTATCCTACCAAAAATATGGTTGCACTCACTATTTTATAGTATTGCTATTTCTTCATATTTAGTGGGTAGTGCAATCAAATTTTAGGTAATGAGCATTGAGCCAGGGGACTAGCAATCATTTTGGGACGAGTACAGTTTAGTTGGTTCCGAACTGCTACTAAAACGTAAGTAGAAATTCTTCGACGGCCTTTCTTCCACACTTGTGCCAAGAACTGAACATCTGCAGCTTCTATTTTCTCCATATATAGCTAAGAAACATTTCGATAAACCATTGTTTAGATTACTCAAGTGATTGGGTTATGAATTCCGTCACCACAGTGCTACATAGTAAACAGATATATCACACATGACACGTACAGATGTTAAACTTATTACGAACAAAGAGTTCGTAGGGTGTTAAAAATAAAGTGGGTCATGGGACCATATAACAAGAAATTTTACGTGACACCTGAGTGTGAGTATGCGCCTTGAAGTTGTTTAGGACAATTTCTTGAATAAAATGTAAATCAAAATCATTAACTATGAAATAACCAGCATCAGCTCTGCTCTTGTTAATTATAGCGTCTAATGTTATAAGGCAGAAAGCCTTGGATAAGTGGCCTACCCAACACTGTATTTTTTTTTTTCATCGTATAGGGGACCCATAGACATTAGCATTATTGTTGTTATGCTTTCCCTCCTTTCCTCCTTATCTCCAATGTGCTACCAGCTACTCAAAACCATCACGAAACGCGATAGTATAACTCTCCGCCTCTCCGGTCGTGCTATCTGTTACTAAGGTTCCCGAGAATAATGCATTCTACCAAGCAAAGTAACTCTTACTTTTATAACAGTGATATAGACTGAGCCTGTTAAATACATTTGGTATGCTATCTACTTACAAATTGCACTTGTTATTGTTTTATTAAATCAATATCTACCATTTAACGGTAAGTTACCATGGACACAAAAAATCGATTTTATTTCAAATACCGTTGTTAACTTGGAGTGCTTGTGGAAAGGTCGTATTAATTAAATCATTCGTTACCTATTCATTTGTCTAAATGAAGATTCCAAGTGACTTACGGCTTACTCACCTCATATACAAAAATGACGATAATTTGGAAAGAGAGCGAAAAATAAAAGCCGAAGAATTCAATTGGGACCACAATCATCCACAAACACTTGTTTCGTTGTGCATAGAAAAAATAAGTGCAGTGTGGATGGGTATGTATTTCATATTTTTTAACCAAAGACGAAAAACGACGGCTGTTAAGTTTATCGTGTGTGTATGGTATCACAGCATCTGAAGGAATAGACCGATTTAGATGCGATTTTCTTCAAAACGTTGACACGATCTAAATGGTTTTTATCTACATTTGATGATTATAGTAGCAGCTTTGGGTGTGGTCCAGAGGCACCGCTGGGTCCTTCATCCCCCGACTCGGGGCTGACGACGGAGGCATCTCGCGCGCGCAGTGTCCTCGGCTCGCGCGGTACTCTCAATATACTTAGCTGGTACAACGATATTATTTGAGCCCGGCAAGTCGGAAATCGTATTGGGATTAATCACATCTCTCAGAGTCAGTCCTTCACACTACTCGTTGTCGAACTGCCGATGTCTGACAGTGTGTTTGGGTTGAAACGTACCTGTGCTTTGCAACATTCCCTGGGGACGTTCGTTTTACGTATTATGTAGATAGCGCATCGTACATTTTTTTACAGTTGATTAAGTTGAGCAAACTAGCAATCGGAACCTTTTGACGAATACCAATGCCCAGAGAATCACTAAATCACCGGTGAGTCACTGACTGCCGATACTGTTTTGAGCGATTTTATAGCATGAGCAGTAAGAGGATTTTGGTGTTCACCAACATCCAGAGTAGCCATTAGGTATTTTTGTTTTAAATGTGTTTTTTTAATTGTTCACAGGGAGTCCCAAACTGAACGATTTCCTACCGAAAGATCGTGAATATTTCTTGCAAGCATTGAATACAGATGTTCCTATACAAATATTAGTTGATAACATAAAACACGATATATTTTGGAAGAGATTTTACTATTTAAATTGGAAAGGTTATCCTATAACGGCAGACCAGAAGCCGTGGATAAATATATTTATGGAGAAATATTATGCTGACATTATAGAGAATATGAATCCACGATATTATGATCCAGAAAAGGTGAAACTATTTGAAATTTGACTTATCTATTATTCTTTTTGTTACAAATTACAATTTTGATGAGGCAGCCTGTGTAGCGTAGAAATTTGGATATATTTTTCCAGGTAAATCATCGCCGTTAGCCCTTATCAGTGCACTGCTAGACATAAGCCTCTTTCAATGACCACCAAGCTGACTGATGTCCTGCTATCCCGGATCCCGGACTCGTGTCTATCCCGGACCGGCAAATGTGCAAGAATATTTCCCACCTGGTGAATAGTAGCAATGATCTGGTCACACACTCAGAAGAACAGATGGCAGATGGGCCAGCAAGTTCTGTAGTGGAGGCCGCATTTAGGAAAACGAAGTGTTGGTCGACCATTGACCAGGTGGGAAGACGATCTCCGTGCAGTAGCCATTCCGGGATGGATGTGAGTAGCAGGAGATCGGTCATCTTTGCGTTCATTCGGGGAGTCCTATGTCTAACAGAGGACCGATAAGGGCTGATGATGATGATGATGAATAGTCGACAAACACTTCGTCTTCGTAGAGGCGCCCTCCACTCTAGAACCTTGCTAGCCCTTCCATTTCAGGTAAATGAATTAGTGAAATTATGCGGACCCTACATTGAATCGCTATCTATAAGAAGCTTAATACCTGTGAATATACCTAACAGTAACCGAATAACATCACCGGAAATGGCCAATCTAATTACGAGTCGAAAGCAGGACGATGAGAAAGAAAAAAGTATTAACAACGTGGCTATAACGAGAGGTAAGTGCTTAATGAAGGTATCGCCGTGTAGTAGCGTAGTTTGTCATCGTATCTTTTATTTTCGGTGACCGATTGGCGCGGTTTAGGTAACGAGAGCGTATACCGAGTGCGTTGCGACGAAAGTCGAGGGTTCGAAACCCGTCTACGTCAATAATGTTTCTCTACATATTATATGTATTTCTAAACTATGTAACGGAAGGTACACAGATAAACTCTGGCTTGAGTAATTATATGCATTTAGAGCTGCCAATCGAGGATGATTCAAAGTTCATAGTACAGGTACGTCTAATACTAAACTAAACACATAAAAACTGGCTTATTCCAAGCCAATAAGATGAGGAAAGTAAATAAGAGTCGTGCTAATGGAAAAAATGTTTGAAAGGAATAACTTAGGAAAACTTAAGGTCACGAAATTTTTTAGGGAAGTTTAAACAAAAATCTGAAGGATGTTTGCAGCGCTCGATCAAACACAAAGCAAAATTAGCAATTTCTACGAGACCCACACTCAACGGAACTACGATTTAAAGCAAATTATACATGTCCTAAAGGACCTGTACCAATTTATGTGCCCTAAAAATAGTAATTCATATAGGGCCTCTAAATTGAATTTGCTTCAGGTCCAGCGCTATCTTAATTCGGCACTAGATAAGTAGGTATACATATTGTGCGCAATTCAGTAACCCAAGAGATACACTGTACAAAGTACGGGCTTACAAAATTTAAACTCCATTCTATGATATGCCATCTCACTATATCATCAATATTGGCTGAACAGCCAACGTGAGTAAATACTCCCTTTCCGTCGCGTACGTATCGTCCACATTATAAGTGAGTAACATTTGTGCCCAGTTCCTCATGGATCCATGTTAACATAGAAGTAATTTCAGATCACGTATCCATGCACGCAATTTTGGGAAGCTTATCAAATTTAGCAGAGCTCCATTTAACTTATCAATTACGATACACCGGAGTCAATTATAGACGCGATCAGTTTCAATTCACAAATAATGATGCCAAAAGTTTAGCCCGAGGATTGGAAAACTGTATTCATCTTAAAGTTTTAAGGTAAGTAAAAATAAAAGTGGTTAGAGGTTTGTTTTTATTATGTGGGTCAGCGCACTGTTAGTGATGCTGAATAGCATGTGTGGGACTTGCGGATCTCGCATCGGCATATTTGTTTTTCAAAGTGTTGTCTACTTACCTTCCAGTGTCTAAATGTCACTGCGATACTAACACGTCGGCGAAAAGTACGTCCCCAATTGTGTCGGATCAATACAGCACCAGTGCAGCGTGTCATTTCGTTTCGCAAAAAAATTTGAAATAAAATTACCTAAAGTAGAGACAATTATATAAATAACTTTTTCAGAAATGAAGAGACAATAGTTTAAGTGAGGTGTAGGCTATATGCAATGTATAACCGATCCATCCGAATGAAATATACAACGTAGATTATTAAAGATCAGACATTTTTTCGGACATAACCTACGTAACACGTCCAATGTAACCCATGAAACTACAATAAAATGAAAATATTGCATGGTACATAGTAAGCTTCACAAATTTTGTGTTATTATGTTCAGAAAAAGTGCACACCGCATGATAACTGGTAATGGTCAAAGGCCCCAGGTGGGTCAATTGTACGGGCCATTAACCACCGGCACCATAATTAATTATAGTTAGAATTTCAAATACTATTAGGTAACTATTTTCTACATATTAGGAATCCAGTACTGAATACGCTCTGAGAGTTTTGTACAATGTCCTACAAAACATTACGTATAGACTTGATAGACATCTAAAAATGATTTATTGTATCTATAAGTTTTACTTAACGCAATGAAATGAGGAAAAAATGTGAAAGTGAATATTTTCATTTACATTAATTATTATTTTATTATTTTTTAAATTTTTTATCATTTTATTAACTTTTTCATTTGCATTCTTGTTTCAGGATAACTCGTAGTGATTTAAACGGCCAAAGACTTAAATACATACTTCGTGGTATATCGGAGAGTGAAAACATTGAAACTTTGGACTTTAGCCACTGTAAAATAGAAGATGAGGGTGCAATATTCATCGCTAAATATATATCAGCGAGAGATAAGCTACGGAACATGATTCTAGTCGATAATGTTTTTGGTAATCTATACATTTTAAACAACAAAGCGCCCAAAAATGGATAGAAGGAGGGGAGGAAGGTTTACGTGTATAATTTGCCAATGTCCGCAAGTACTGCGGTCCGTGCTATTCACTTTGCCCGTTACGGCAATACGGCATACTTGTTTTTATTTTTGGATGAAAACAAAGGCTTAATGTCTTCATTCAATTTCAGGACCTCCAGGGATTGAGGCAATATCTCATGTATTAAACCATATCACATGCGGATTGCGTAGTTTGGACATAAGGCTCAACAATCAACTGGGTTCTGAAGGCATCGCTCACGTAGCAGTTGCATTAGCTAGAGGATGCAATCTTATTACGTAAGAATTTCTTGTATACTCCGTGAACCCTGGCTAAAGTCAACTTGCTGACGGAAGTATCCAGTGCAGCTTCATCGGTTAACATAAGATGTCAGGCGACGGTGACGACATGAAGGTAAGATTGTAGTCGATAGGTCTATTCCCGCAGATGGGAAGAATGCATGCATGATAGTACTTTAAAATTTGCTAAAATAATTTGAGCATTATCTTGATCGATGGGACTGGCTCCCCTCGCCTCTATCACCACCTCTCTGACGACGGGGACAGCTCACGAGCCTCAGCTAAAGCTGGTTGAGCTATTATAACTGGGAGGAATCGTCCCCCCCTTCCACCACTAGCAGGTGGTACGTGACTCCGTGGTCGAGTCCTCAGGCCTTCTTTCGCCTTCGCTTAGTCAAAGTTTCCTTTACACCTGATATACGTAAAATGTTGTTGCAGATTGAATATTTCAGGATGTGGTATAACTCCCGAACCGTTACAAAAGCCACCGGCTGGAGTTTGGTCTACAACCAATGCAGAGAAACCACCAACTTGTGGAGAACTATTAGCTAGAGCTATTGGACTAGTGAAGACACCTTTACGATCTTTAGACATAAGTGTAAATGATATTGGGTCGGCAAGTATTTTGTATTATATTTTTATTTTATTATATAGAGGTGGTACTTATTGAAGTAAAACTTCTTCACGCTTGCGTGAGTGTTGCACTTTGTATGTTACTATAGGGATAACAGGGATTGGAGAGAGCTCTCTTTCTCTCATAGCCAGTTACGTTTTCTATAACTAAAAAGTTATACTTCGGTCGCGTGGTCTAAAGCCCGCTCGTTTTCAGATACATCAAAATAGATTTTGGTCTTTTAATTACAGCCTAGTGATAAAACATTGTCAAACGCCATTTGTCTTAGCTGTTTGGTCGATGTAAACTTAAAGCGTTCAGGAATGGGAGCAATGGCTATGGCAATGTCCGAGGCTGCAGCTGCAGCTCAAAAATTGAGAAGTGAAGAAGAAAAGGGAATTAAGTTCAGACGGAGCGCTGTTAGACTAATGCAAGCTCGTCGCGTCGTGAAGGGAATGAATATGGGTTCGACTACTTTCCTACTTTCCATTTCATTTTAAGTCATGGGATGAAGGCAATCAAATCAGCAATCCCTGATTGTAAAAAGCTGTCCATAACATTTTACATGAAGAACCAATTTACATGAAGATGTGTATCCCTCTTTAAGCCTATACCCCGTTAGACTATCCAGACTTTCAAATGGAAACCATACGAAATTCGAAAACATAGTTGTCGCTTTACTGGTTATTTAGATTGTATGGGCATAAATATCTAACTTCTTAGTGTCGCCAGTAAGATTCGTCTGCAATCAAAGTCTACCCCTTACAATAGTGAGAACCTATTATAATTGTAGAATAAAATACAACCTAATGAAACATTAAAATATTACCTAACATTACAGATGCAGATCCGGTACTGTTAGCCCAACAGTTATCAGCAAGACCGTCAATAGTTTCAGTGGCCTCAGAAGAAGGGGTGTTTAACATTCAAACATTGCCACTGCCCGCGGATTTTGGATTTGTACCGTCACTTAAAGTAAATTTCTATTGAAAATTACACTAAAACTGTGGTGTTACCTGTAACTCTGGACCTATTGGTCATATCGTAATGGTACATAGCCCACAATCTTCTTCGTAAATATAGATACAATACACGGAAAAAGAAACATATTTACTTTTAATTCCAGAGATGAATGTTTTTTTTTTAATTCTTTTTACTAATTTCGGTTAATCATAAATTTTTAATATTGTAGAGTCCACTGACATCGTCGTACGATTCCCCAACCACTGGACCATCAACGTCAAGGAGATCAAGTCATCACAATGTATTAGAGCCGGTTAAGGTAAATCCTTTATAAAATGTACAATCAACGCCGAAAGTCACTGAATTGATCCAGATTTACAAAAATACTTAACAATCTAGAATATAATATTATTTCCCTTTTAATTATTAGAGTTTGCTGTTATAATCGAAATAAAATGTTGCCTACATTTTAAGTTGGACTAAATTAGGCACATATCCAATACAAAACGGTTCGGTAATTTAATCACTGGATTGTGTACAAATACGGTTACATGAGATTTTTCATATACAAAGTATTCCTATTCCGTGAGTTTTGTATTCTATTCTGTTACACATTGTTCCCACGTACAGAAACATATTGACGTGTTAATAGAGCAGTACATGGTGAGCTAATCATCCTAGGCATCCCCCCCTTCCATGTATCAGGCGCTGCGTCCATATGTTCATGTCGATAATGTTTTTATCGCCCCGTAATTTTAACCGCTTAGCGATTTTCGGCGTTGACTTCATATCTATCATTCTTATTTGTTCAATAGAAAGCGTTGCTAGTGTTTGGTGTTAGTATTTATAAATTGTTACTATAGGTAACTGTGTTTTCGACAGCTGTAATTAGCTGCAGGCTTGCAGTTCCGACTTATTCTAACTTACAATGTTAATCAATGTACTGAACAGATGATTTGGTTGCAGATCAACAATCAAACAGTTTTATGTAGAAGCTGCCATTTTAAATTTATCATATAACATGTAGGTGGCCAGTTAACGATTGGATGAGAATAAATAAAATAATCTGTGATTTTTTTGTAGAAAATTTTGCATGTTCCATTAATACGTCGAAAATCCGATGGATCACTTTTACAAACACGGAGCGATAACAAGCATATAAGAATATATGTATCGGGCGAAGACAATGACTAACAATAAGGCATCATCTTCACTAGGATATATTCTCAATATGTGATAATATATCTTCTAGGGAGCGGAAACAAGACATAATAAATAAGTAGTTCTAAATAAAAAAACAACGAGAAATAAAGTATTTTGTAGAAAATTGCATA
Organism: Eumaeus atala; assembly: GCA_017140195.1. Lineage (NCBI taxonomy): Eukaryota > Metazoa > Arthropoda > Insecta > Lepidoptera > Lycaenidae > Eumaeus > Eumaeus atala. The sequence continues at coordinate 409,365 of JAFELO010001509.1, forward strand.
CTAACTTAGTTTTATTTTTTACAAGTATTTTATTTGATTTAAGCATGATACTACGATGTATACTAAAACCCACAGTATCGACGACAAAATGGTTGTGGTCCCGTTTATCAAGCAGTAGTTCTAGGTGCAAGCCAATAACGTTTTTTCCTCAGTTGGATACAAGTTACTAGCTCTATAGTTTGTGCAAACATGTTCAACCGCAGGCGGAGGCCCCGGATTCGATTCCCGAGTCGAACCAATTAGCGATTTTATTTTAATTTTTAATTTTCATAAGGGTTGAGGAAAGTGTTGATTACCCTTATACATCGTTGATGGTGTTACTGCCGCATGCATTTTATTTTTTTTGGTCATATCGTGTATAGGTTATAGTTGAAAAAAATTTTACTTGACTTGATATTTGTAGCACATAATTTAAGTTACAGGTGACATTGATTTCATACTGTACATTTAAAATACTTTTCAATAATAAGAGGAATGTTCCCACATCAAGTTTTGACTATCTCTTAGATTAACTGATAACTATTTGTAGACAGGTTTGGAGGCATTCGTTTAAAAATAATTCAGTAATGCATCAAATAAAAAAAACATTTAAAAACATATTTTCACATAAAGTTCCGCGTGAAAATATGTTTTGCATAAGTATTTTGTTAAAAATAATGTTTTTTTAACAATATATTTTTGTGAAGGCAACCTATAGTTAAACGTCAGATCGAATTTTACTCTGTGCATGCGCTGTCTGTCATTCCCAGGCATCAACCTGCGTTCAGTCAGTCGGCCATGTTTGGTGTTTGAAATGGTGGTATTTGTACGTTTGTAGGCGATGAAAACAAAATAAGTGAAAAAAATTGTTAAAATAAAAGTTTTTAAGTGATAGTGAAATATTCAATGTTTTTGTGAAAATTGGGTAAAATTTTGTTGTTAAAATGAATTGGGGAACAGAGCTTTGGGTAAGTGTTCTTTCTGTATTACTGAATCAGACGGTTTGCATGTCTGCTAAGTGTGTGGACTATGGTTCACAAATTTAATTAATCTACACTCTCAATACGGTTTTTCCCCATTTTCTTTTATTTAGGTTGTTTCATTATATAATGACTAATTATTTTCTATTGAAAAGTAACAAAGATTTGATTGTTTACAATTTACACCATTTTATGAATTATCTTGTTTAATGAAAAATTTCATAAGATGGGTTCCAATTTCGAATGATCAAAGTTTGACATTCTCATTAAAAAAAAAACATCATTTACATAATCAGTTATAACCATTAAATGTTTATAATTCTTTAAAAACCAAACATGAAGGCCAAAAGTTCGTCAAAAATGTTGCATACATTTATGCATATATAATTGAATTGAACAAATAAATTAAAACGTATTTTTTTGTTCACCTTTTCTATTGTTTGTCTGTGTGTGATTCAATATACTTTAATTATTATAAAGTGACTAATGCCTTTCAAAACTGAGTAGATGGATCTTTTAATGGTAGTTTGTTTTAATGTTAAAATTTGAATAGTTCTTTTGTTTTATGAAATAAATCCTTACGTAAAATATTATAAACATTAGTGCCTTCTGTCCTCGTTCAGAGTTGATTGAACAAAGCCTTTTCAATTAATACTAATTTGCATAATAAAATATAAAATTAAAAATATTGAAGTACCTACTATAGTAAATTATTCAAATGTATTATCTTTGTTATCTTTGTTTTTAAGTATATTAGGGAATTCTAGATAGTCTAGGTTTTAAACACACAGGTTCTACTTTTTTTTATAAAAAAAAATACATTTTTACATTCTAATAATGTGAATATAATAAAAAAAAATTGGATGGAGAAAAAAATATTTAGAGCAAACACATTTCATACTCCTCAGTAGTACAAATGTCCCATTGAGTCAATTAGTATGGTTATGTACATTCAATTTACATACTTCTTTTATAGTTTGTGTTCTCGAAGGGCTATTGTAGCCCTTGTTATCATGTTGCTGTTTCTTATGACCAGAAACATTTATAAGAAGGAGAGAAGCATTGACTTGAGAATCTAGTGTACTTGTGCATTGTGTTATATGAAATGAAAATGCTTTTATTCAATATAGAATTATAAGAAATACTTCTTGAATGTCAGTAAAAAAAATCTATCACATACATACCATAGGTTTACATTGTTTTAAAGTTATACTACGTAACGGTCATGGTATATAATTGAAACCTTTAACTTTGAATGTGCAGTAACACATTTATGATCTCAGAGGAGGTGCAGCTCGGAGGGATAATCTGTAGACATCCATAGTAAGCCATAACACACGCTGTCATTCTCCATTCTGTTCATATGTAGACGGAGAATAATAGTAGTTGTATTCTCCGTCCAGTGTGCATAACTGTACCTGCTCTGACATATGTCAATTTGGTTCAATTTTCAGTGTCGCGAGCTATACTTTAATGAATTTTAGTCCATTTCATTTCTTGAATTAGCCCTATATTTCAGATTTTAGTAAAGTAGTTTCAAATATACATCTGTGCTTTTTGTGAATGTATAGAAGACCTCTTCTTGATTAGCATTCAAATATAGCTGTAAACTATTTGATACTAAAATAAAACATTTTTCTGAGTGATATTTGAATGACAGCTTAAAAATCACTCAAAAAATAAAGCTTTTGCCATAACTCACTTTCAAGTCCATATAATTTTTATAAACGGTTCTTTCTTGGTTGCAGCTACAGTCTGTCTTCATTAATTATCTCCTTCTTCATCTGACTCTAATGAACTTTCATACAAAATGTAATGTTGATACATCTCAAACATTACATCACATTTTTTGCTCATTCATTCATTTATTTAGACTTTTCCTCTGGTTTTCTTTCATTTTTCGGAGAAATGCATTTAGAGGTCTTCGTTGGGATGTGGTGTGTACGTGTGTGGGACTTGCTAATGAAACGAATAACCACCCGAACCCTGTCGCTGGCAGTGGCCTCTTTCACTTATATGTGAGCAACGTTATGATATGGGTGATGATGATAATGTATGAGCGCATACTTCGTGGTAGGATCAAATAAACGTCATAACACAATCAACGTGTACAAACGGGCCGCGGTTACAAAACGCAAAACAACTAGTTCACGGACGTAAGATAATTCGATTGACAGACACCTGTACTCGGTTCTAAGCAGCTGTGTGGAAAAAAAGTCGCGGCAAATTATGTTGCTGGCTCATACCCGCGGCTTCGTCTCCGGTATCGCGGTACTTTCTGTGTTATTTGCTCTTAATGACTAGAGCACTACTACGATACGTAGCTTAGAGCGGCGTAGATGGAAGCAAAATATAATGATGTAGTATTTTAACTTTTGCTCATTATAAAGCTGGAGAGATTAGAGTGCTGCTATCAAGAACCACATCCAATTTGAACAAATCTTTCAGTGTTAGGTGGCCCATTTATCGAGGTAGGTTATAGGCTATATGCCATCAAGGTAAGGCATGTACGTGGACTATGAGGGTGATCCCGAGGTAGAGGTACTGCCAGTCACCTATTCCAATTTTTAACTATTCATTCGTAGCGATATTTTAATATTGTACATACAAACAACATGTGTTTACTCTTACTAGCTTGGAGGTATAAATTTAAGTGATCATAAAAAAATATATATATTTTCCTTACTGTAGTATTGGTGATGCTAGTGTTGACTAGCATCACCATGCAGTTTTACCCACATCACGCCGGTCCTGTAGCCTTCCTCGATAAATGGACTACTTAACACAAAAAATTTTTTTTCAATTCGGGATTGTAGTTCCTAAGATTAGCGCGTTCAAACAAACAAACGTTTCAACCTTATATGCTTTATAGATTTTTTTAACAGTTCTATAGTTTGGAATAACATTTGGATCACTGATCGTGTACTTAACGTGAACGTTTGTACACGAAGTTACCGTTCATCCAGTGAATGTTTCTACGAATAAATATCGTCATTAAAACTTTATATCTTCCTCCTTAATGCTATTAAACAGTACATTAGTCGTTATTGTGTGAGACTTGTTGCTAGCGACATCATCCGGCTGTACGCGTTACGAAACTAAAGTGTTCTTTATCTTGTATTCATCTGGAAATACAATATTTGACTGTAAATCGCCACAATTGTAATGTAAGTTATCTGTATAGATATATAAAACTCTTCCGTTACTGAGTGAATGACAGACAAAACACAGCCGAAACTACTGTAAATAGAAACTTGAAGTTTGGTACAAAGTTTTCTTTCATGATGTAATTAAGCATAAAGAAAGGATTTTTAGAAAAACCTGGGTGCCCTAACTCCAGCCCAAGGGGTTGAAAATGACAAGGAACACAGTCTAAATGTATAAAGCCTTTGGCGCATATGACTCTCAAGAGGGTTGCGAGGAGGGTTACGTGAGCGTTTTAATGGAGAGCAAATAACAAGTAGAATATTCCGCATAATAGCATCATCACACGGGTTTCTCCGCTTAACTCCAGTCCTATTAGTCGTAGCGTAATGGTATAATAGTCTATAGCTCGATAATTGATCTATGCCGCACAAAAATATTTTTTTATTTGTACCAGTAGTTCCAGAGATTGGTGCGTTCAGGCAAACAAAGAAACTCTCTAGCTTTATGTTATTAGTATAGATGTCAGCGAAAAACGAGTTTTATGTGCTGTAACAATAACTTGTTTATACATAAAGCTAAAAATATATTGCCATAATGTTATGATGTTCAGCTATAGTAAGAGGGGTTTACATTGTAGATATGATAATATTAATTTACATAAAACACAAGAGTACTTGTAATTTATTATAACCATTAAATAAGTTACGCCTTTCTAAACTCCACTTGTGTCATAATCATATGGTAGTGACCATATCCGTTAAAGGTTATTTAGCATTTTGTAAAATTATAAACTGTCGTATCTAAACTAGGCATGTAAACGAAATCTATAGGAATCGTGGGGCATAAGGTAAAAAATATTCCTTATTCATTGTTGGAGACTTTGCTGGACACTTCACTCTGATTAAATTGATCCCAAGAGAATTTCTTCATAATAGACGTAACGTTTATTCTACTTACTCCAAATCATAATCTATATCTGTGCCAAATTTAATCTAAATCCGGTCAATGATTTTTGCGTTAAAGAATAATAGACGTAATATGGTATATGTTTAACACTTTTTTTTTAAATTTATTTGATGTTCATAACAAAATAAAAAATTATTGTTTCGAGCCAAAATACGCCAGCGCACTTATCATATTTAGGTACAATATTAGTAGGATTAGAAGTAGGAACAGCGGGCGTCGGAATAAAAATCTGGCTGCTAAGTCTGTTTACGAAGAATATGATTTTACATAATAACGGTTCTCTAATTATTGATCGGTTCTCTAATTACGCATCGCCTGAGGAAGTGGAAGAGACGACATGTTACTCTCTCTCGCTCGCAGGCTCCGCCCATTCGGAACACTAATATGAGTTGGGACGATACTATGATCTTATACTTTTCGTGTATGCAGCTACAAGCACCGATTACAAGTTATTACAGCAAAATATAGACAACTTCGCAGGTGTTAGCTTGTAGGAAACATATGAAAACTACTTGTAACTATTAAACGTAACGGCGTACAGATATGAAATAGGTGCATTTCACAACGAGTAGTGCGGAATGTGGACCGACCGCAGCAATCGGCCTTGCATCTTGCCAACTGACCGCTCACAACTTCAACATGTACAAAACAAACGCTTTATTAAAAGTTTACTCGTCTAATGGGCATGTAAACGGGTCGTTGACCCGTAACACTTGAATTCTCATCTCGCGTTCTCAATTAAAACAATGTAAACTCAATTTAAAATATTCTCATAGGACATCGTGTTGCAAAGCGCGCGACTTTTTTTGTTATAATTACGGGCTATTTTTATATACGTTTTAGCCGTGGAACATAATAGTATATAAGTTGTTAGAAACAGATAGTCCTTTCTTTTTATAGTATGCCCGCAAAAGTACAGTCGGTGTCTATATATTACCGACACTGTTATCCTCATAATTGCTGAGCAGGCAAGTAGAGGGCAGCGTGTCCTCATCTTCAGTAGAGACTTACAAACTGCGTGATACGTGACAGTAGAGCTGTCACTTTACGGGGGAGTCATGTAAGTGTGATCCAGGGTCATTCCCACACAATTCGGCAGCAATGTCTTGTAACCAACGTTTTAGCCGTTAAAACATTCGTGTTCTTCTTACTAGAAATAGCTATAGTTTCTTTTGTCATATTTTTTTTAAATAGCTATGGTTTTTTGTCATATCTCTAATTACTTGTCATACCTGAGATCCAGTATAATGTGAGGCGCGTTTTTAATTTCTTGGCTACGTAGGTTTATATTATGATAAGTATTTTTAGGTCAACTTGTTTAGAAAATACTGAGTTTAGAACATCTCTCGTTTATCGGAGGTCGTTGAACGAGGAAATAAATTAGGCACACAATGAAACAATAATAATTTTGTATAAATGAAATGAATCACTTTCAGCCACTGCGATGACCATATTCTCTGCTGCGTGAAGAGGGCACACCGCACAATACTCTAGATACATTTTGTACCAACAATTAGAAGATAGGCTGTCCTGTATTGTCGCGAAAGCCAGTGTGAGAGAGTTGATTTGATTATAAGTTTGTATCTGTTTCCAACAAATGTTATGAATACAAGTGTTTGTATGTATGTTTGTTATTTTTACACTCAAATATCACGATTTAGACGAGATTTGGTACATACGTAGATTAGAATATGGAATAATATAAAAAATGCTTTTTATTTCCAAACGTTCACTACACATTTATCGATGCTTATAGAAAATGCATTCCACATCACAATATATGATTATCGTCTTCGTGTACCGTTGCTCAGACGTTCTATGTCTTCTCGTTCTCAGTCGAAGCCTATATTTATCATCTATGATGAAGCGAATACAAATAGATCCTAATAAGTGTCTATTATCGTACAGTTATGCCTTCGATGGAAATAGGTTATTGTTAAATATAGTATGTGTTTTCTACTTCTCTATCTGTTCTTCTTATCATTAAACTGAAGTTTTTTGATGGCACAAAAGAGCAACAGGAGGAGGTGCGTTTGCGCACGGGGCATGGGGATAGGATGGGAACCTCACCCCACTGTACTATCCCAAAGATGGTGGGTTTGTCCTGTGGAGCGGGGCAATCCTGCTGTGGTGGAGGCGTCAGTTTCTTGTGACTGACTTGACTTTTTTTGGCACTATAGTGTGCCGTGAGCCTTCACAAATACAAATAAAACAAAACTTGAGAATTACATGCCAACATTCAAAGCGCAGGGCCAATTCTGTATGCTTTTTATGTACATATACAGCTAGTTAAGTTACATACAGATGTAAATCATATGCTGATAAGTATGAACTATGTTTTGTAACAGGTTTTAAATGGTGTGTGAATTTTTCGGCCCTCTTTGTTAAATCACTGTTATGTAACAAGTGAACTTAGTATGTAATCTGTTTATAATAGACTAAGGTCTAACTCAAGGCTACGACGCACAATGACTTGGAGATGAGAGGTAAACAAAGCAGATATACCTACGTATCGAATGGATGGATGTAAGTACCGGGGCAGAATAATACTGGCAGACATTTGTTTTAAGAGGCAGTGCAATGCATGGTGCATGACACTACGTCCTCCTATGGCCGGAATCACCGGGAAGGTACCTCTCGCTCACTTGATACCGCCGTAAAGTGACACCTACTGTGTCGCGATTCGTGCGATTTGTGACTAGCCGGTGGCCCATTGGGAGGGGAGGTGGAAAGGAGGGCAATGCATGGGCATAATTATGCTGATGTTCATGGACGCCGGTAGTCGTCGAAAGGCTCCGGCTCTTTTGTCTCCCTATTCTATAAAAATACCATGTATCACATTGCTCGGTAGGTCCGTCAAACTGTCCGAAGGCGTCAATCGCAAACTGCGTGTTTACATGGAGAGAATAGTGATTTTAGAGGAAGCAAAACAAATTTGTAAGAATCGTCACATGTAGCACTGTTCTCTCGGAATCGAGTGAAGGTGTGTTGTGATTTTTCTTTTTCAATTAATATTTATTTTATGCTGTAATTGCGAGTAGCCAGGGTCCAGTGGGTGGCTAAAATGTGATGCCGGTCCAGTGTTATACCCAATCGGACCGCGGTCAAGTCATATTTTTTTAAATAATGCAACAATCAACCATATTGGTATTACGAGTATGTGTTGAGTTTAGACTTCCTAAATGTATACTAATAATTTCAAGCCTGTTTGTTTAAACGCGCTAACCTAAGGAACTACCGGCAAGAATCGAACAGTCCATTTATCAAGGAAGGCTATATACGATATACCACGCTACGACTATTACGACCCGTTTTACTTTTCAAACCGCGTGATGATGCTGCTATGCAGAATATTCTATTTGTTACTTGGCCTTATAAAAAGTCCGTGCATTCAAAGTCATACAATGCTCTCCATTAAGACGCTCACGTAAGGAGGCTTAGGCGTCCTCCTCGCAACCCTCTTGAAAAGGCATATGCGCGAAAGGCTTTATACATTTAGACTGTGTTCCTTGTACTACATTTTTAAATGAAAAGTTTTGAAAAATACGCTTAGGTTGCAATTTTGTGACGACCCGTTTTCTTTCAGAATAATGATTAGATGGGTATTAAGTCTGTCTTCTTATATATTTAAAAACAAAGCCCCCAAAACCTTTCTGTCTGTATGTGATCGATTTTCTACAAGTCTGCTGAACGTATTGTAATGTGATTTTCATCCATGGATAGAGCGATTCGCACGGAAGGTTTTCGTGTATAATTTATTAACGGGCGAAGCCGGGGCCGATCGCTAGTAGTCTGTATCGTGTAAGCGATATGTACCAGGGACAGGCAGCTGTCGCGATTCGACTTACGTGCACTGAGTTTCCAGTGGCCTACTGGAAGGGAAAGCAGAAATAGGGCAACGCATCTGCATAAGCTCTATGCTGTTGTCTCTGGCCATTCGTTACCACGAGTAGGCTCCGACTGCGCATTTCCAACGTTATAGTAAAATAAATTTTGTACAAAATCCTTTGTAAAACGGTTATTTTAAACTTTGTTAACAACAACAGTTACAAAACCTACGTCTACACATCACATGTTCATGAAGAATGTTCGCCCTCCGAAATGAACGATGATCTCATCGCTGCATAGTTTTAGCACCAGTTCTACGCCTGGGGTCCATTGTGACACATGATAGTGTTTTTTGTGTTACTATATACCCTTTTCTTATCAACTTCGCATTACCGATGTACTATGTTATTTGTATTATTCATATTAAATAGCTGTGCCCCGCGGCTTAGCCCACACTACGTCACAGACAAAAACGTGCAAAAGCTACAGTTTATGTCATTAGGGTTGCAAAGTTTCACCAAAATCTGTTTTGGCGAGATTGAGTAAGTAACAAGGAAGGTCTTTTCATTTCCAATTATTTAATGGCGCACTTTTTCAACAGCTTTTTACGGGCCTGACCTTTACTCGGACGCCGTAAAACATTTTCATGTCAGACCACACCTAGCTGTGGAATTAGAAAATCTAGGTTTACTTTTATGCTTAGCACATTTGAAGGCCACAATTTAGATTGTTTTGTAGGATGTCTGAATTAGATTTACAATCAAGGTAGTAAAAGTAATACGAAGAACTGAATTTTTAATCTATTAACATTAAGCTGAAAGCTGAAATGTATTTTTAAATTAGGAGAAGCAACATTGGGTTGCTTAACAATAATTCTGTTTTCAAAGTATTTTTTTTTGATTTCAAAGTTTTTTTTGATGTAATTTTATAGGGAACGGCATCATCGCCAAGCGATAAAATTTATATTATTTAAGAACAATTTTATTGTTTTTTTACTTCTTCATAAATGCAAGGCATTTAATAATAACACATTCATCTATTGGTTCCTTAATTTAACATGGTGCTCCTTTGTTCGATCGCGAGACAGCACTATTACAACGCAGATTAATTTGATACTACAACAATTTTGTTGATTTCACTTTTTTACCCGGACAATGGTACATGTCAGGTACCTGACACCGCGAAATAAGCAAGTTGTAGCTTCATAAATAATACAATCCACGCTGAAGACAGCAAAACCACAATGGCTATAAAGTAACAAAGATGTTAAGTTTATAAACCATTATGGTTTTGCTAGATATACCAATAACGAGTAAATTTTTACAATACTTTAAACATTTTTTGATAACAGTGACGTCAGATTTGAGAATAAAGATTTACAGAGTGGGAATCGTTTTCGGGTCAAGTACGTATTACTATACCTACTAATTTCTACTTGACATAGTTTGGAATGTCCATAAATTTTTGAGTAAATTCCAGCTGCAACGCTGGCATTTGGCGAGCGTCCAGCGCTGGTTCTTATAATTGTAATGTTGGAGTGAGCCTCATTTGGCGAACGGCAGCAGGTCCATTCGCAGACTCCAACGCATAACCGGTCTGACCAGAATGTACATTGCCGTATAAAATGGCGACTTATTATATGATTAAAGGAAATTATGTCCTAGCCTTGTGCGTATAAAGCTGCATATCACTTGTTTGTGATATTAACATGGAATCGGCTTGGGTTATTCTTGTATAACTCTAAGCACTTTTAGGTTAGTTTCGATTAAATGTCAACGAAACGGGCTTTTTGTGGTGGGTAAGTGTACTGCAGGTTAAGGAGGTAACATAGCACACAATGTTAAGAAAACTATAGTTCCTCCTTATGGTTCATTTAGGATTTACCACATTCCACCAGTAGACCTATTATATTGTTTGCTAGGCTTTGAAGTCTTTGCCCTGTGGTGTAGAAATTTAACAGCGTTATCACTGGTGGTTACTTCAACAACGGATGCTGATATCGTTCCTGGACTTGTTACAAAATATTGCCTTTATGAAACGAATTACAGTAATGCTTCATTAGTATCTATATACTGAATGATAATAATGGCAAATTTTACATGCATTCAATTATTCATAAAAAAGTTATGTTTTGTTTTGTACACGAATGTTTGTCTTGTTGTGTATTTCCTCAATTAAAACGCTACGAATGATTCGATTGACGTTTCACAATTCGCAGTTATGTCAGCAGCTGCTTCCATTTAGAGACCAGACCAGTCCGAATCGCCTACACTCTGGCGGTTACAACAGAGTTAGTAGACTTTAATGCTATTGGGGCGTAAAGTCATTTGAGTAATTTAGAACAAAAAATACCTTCGAGATTTCCGACATCGCTGATGGGTAGGTACCAATACCTGTGTTTGGTGAGATTATTGCGTGTTATGATTTGAAGGGAATTTTTTAAAGCGGCGTTGAACCATTTCCCAAGCCCCGCCCAATCGCTACAATTTGGACGAAAAGACAGCGTAGCTACTACTTCACCGCGATGTCATGTAAGCGAGAGTTACCTCCCCGGTTGTGCCGGCTCAGTTCGGCTGCAATGCAGCATGGCACTACCTCTTACTAAAGATATTCATGTCTCGTAAGGTATATTAAATATATGAGTGTGTTTGCTCGGTGTACATAACAGTAGTTTCACATACCGAGAGAAAGTAACCAAATGCGCGGTGTTTTATATGTGGTGAACGTAGTCCATCTTGCAATAAATATAGATACGATTTAATGTCACTCGGTTCTTTCATCATTGGCTACTTGGAATCGATTTTATCGTTACGTAATTATTAATACAGGTTTTATTTGTTTCTTACACACTGAGCTGACGATACCGGCGTGAAATGGACATGTTGTCGTGTTTCCTGCGGTGTGATCGGTCCGTGGCTCGTGAAGGTTAACGCATAAATCTAGCGGATACAGATATGGTGGTCGATATTCACATGGAGCAATATACGGGACGCACCTTCGCCCCTGGAAGCATTAAACATACACACTTGGCAGGTAAACATTAACTACACACGTATTGTGTATAACAAAATAATAAGTAATATTAAAAAAAAACCGGCTGCTTTAGAATATTTCGATGCCGCCATTGTTGCCCGCGTTGCTAAGACGACCTCATACGATGAAGTCCGTCAAACCGTTCGGACTTTGGCATGGGAACATCAAAATTCCTTTACATATTCATGCCCTCCAAAACATTATCCTCTTTACGCCATTGATAAGAACTAAATGATTGGGAAGAAAAACTACTACACTACTGGACAAGGATTTGTGATTAGTCGGTCTTTCTAGTCTATCATATAGTCGACGGATATGAAACCAGTCAGATTATGTTTAATAGTGGTGAGCTATATACTACGCTGTATGTCTATTTTTTTTCGCTTGGCCAATCCGGCGCCCTATGTGGCGTCAATAGACTTTTATATCAAGTTATAATATGTAGGTATGTCAATTAAAAATGGAATTAGCTTTAAAGAATAGAGCAATAAGTTTTTATAAAACACAATGGAATATAATTATACCGAACTATTTATACTGCACTGAGTGATTAGTGAAGATTAGATTCAAGTGTATAATAATAATTAATTAATGGCCGGTTTCTATGTCTGATGTGTATAGTGTATTTATTTTTAGTGTACATCTACTTATTTATATAAAACTAGCAATACGTCACGACTTAACCCGTGAATAAATTAAACACTAAAATTTTCGTGGGGCATCGCTCTGTCTATGTGTGCTAATCGCTGCAGTGGATTTTGAGCAAATCGATTACGGACTGACCTATATCTGTACGAGCTTCTGGGGACGTTCATTATAATAACATATATTATATAGTATCTAAGTTCTGCGTAGTGCCGTTGGGCCGGTATCACACAGACGCGAGAGCATACCACAACTTTATAAAGTAAGCGCTTTGTAATAATTGCATAAGAATTAGCATAACTTTTGGAGTGTTTAAATTGATTAAAACTCTTCAAAACAAATACATCAAGGTCAACCTTGAATACGATTCCGCGTACACTCTTGTAGACTTTTCGGAGTAATTTTTTGGGGTTTTGAATGATGTTAGATTTGATTACGTACCCCGTGACACGCCATCGACCCTACCTGAAGTTTCCAAATTGTGCACGCAGGTAAACGCAACGTAAGTACCATACTAGGTTCCTATACTACAACTATATTCGGTTAGCCACTAACTGATTACAAAAGCCAAGCAACAGCGAAAATTATATAAATGTTCCATGCTGCATTGCAGCCTAATTGTCTGCCGTGCGGTTTGTTCCTTAACGGTAGTCCATGGAGGTCAAACCATCTACATAATAATTATGCTGGTGTCTATAGGCAGAGGTACACATAAAAAGGCGCCCAATTCTCATTTGTACAACTCATACTATATAAAAAATGTCTAATGGTCAAGATATCCTCTACCTGAATTTACTTGTAATTGGCAATCAACTTTCTTATTTACAATAGCATTATACTCGAAATGCTTGGAGAGTGGGGTCAGAGGTGTGGGAGACCAATGTACGTGGCAGCTATATGATGGAATAAATGTGTCCATGATACAATTATCGAACTGTACATTTTCTACGCGGTTTCGCTCGCGTAACTCTGACCATATTAGCTATAGTGTCACGGTATAGGGCCCATAGCCTCCCTTGATAAATTGGCTACTCAACACACAATGAATTTTTCAGTTCGGGTTGATAGTTTCTGAGGTTAGCGCGTTTAAGCAAACAAACAAACTTCAGCCTTATACTATTTGTAAAATTAGTATGGATTAGTTCTAAATCGTATCGTTGCATCGTCGTAATTAGTAATTATTTCAAATTGAACCGCCCTCTGCCCAACAGTGGATGTCCACCTGCTGATGATGATGACAAAATGTAGACTAATTTGCCATTATCAAATTTACCACAGCTCGGATATGTACATAACTGTGTTGAACGTTGAGAGTTCAAAATCACTGTTGTAAGACGTGCGCGGTGCGGCTTGACTAGCCGCTCGTAACCTGTCCGGTAGCTCGATGAGCACGACCTTCCGATAACTGACCAGTATTGAGTTACCAGGCGAGTACCTTTATTAACATCTAACGCCCTGCCTCGTGGTATCCTGAGGTACCGAGTCCAAGTCCCCCGGTTTGACTAAAACGTACCCCACGTAAAATCCGCTTGGGGTAGGGAACAATTTTTTTTCGAGATAAGCAATAAAATTATGTTATAGCATAATCTTAATCAAATCAAGATCTGTTTGTTACAAACTTCTTACAAATCGGTTCAGTAGTTTTTACGTGTTTCATATCATTTATAGTATTTGTAAGACTTATACAATTTTGGAGCCCCTTCCGTTTGTGCACAATGGGAAATACCTGCCAAGTGCGACCTGGATGGCTCCCGTTCCAGTGTCTATAAAAAAACGTTAAACATTACTCTCATTTACTCATTTACAGCAAACACGGTCAAGGGTGGACTGTCCGCTTGTGAACGTGGTTGCTGTAAAGCTTCTGAAACGTAAGTTAAATGACTAAATGAACCGCGATAAAATCCGTAAAAGTACTTTTATTTTAAAAATATATTAAATATATATTTTTTATATCTTTGTCATAGTGGGAGCAGAAATACATCAGCTGTGAAAATTTCATTAGTATAGGTTAAACGGTTCAGGGTCACAGGGGGACAGCGCAGTCTTAGTAATAGGGTTGAGTTTTTGGGTACGAAACCCTAAAAAGGGCCAAATACGGCAAGGTGACATAGAATTGCATTAGTTTCACTTTTATTGGATCGTATCTAAAGCGACGACAGCCTTGTCATTGACCTTGGTTTTTCTTCCAATTTGGGGCGTGAAAGTCGTTTTTTACGTTTTTTTACGAATCGCAATTACACCTTGTTGCTTAAGTTAGCTAACGATCTGCCAAAAACACACTTAAAAACTTAGCCAATTTGTTAAATGCTCTTTGACTTATATTACAATACGGAATGTACTAGTTGTGCCCCGCGGTTTTCGTGTGACTCATATCGGGATGTATCTTTTCCACCTGCGGCAGAAGGCGAGGTTGGTCCCCCTTTTGATCTTAACCTAGCCTGGCCGACGGGCAGCTCAATCCCATGAGGCTGCATTAGGCTTCTCGTCATTCCCACAGCGTAATTTTAGGTCTTAAAGAAGTTCCCACAATGTTACCTTCGTAAAATCCCAAACGAACCCTTTATTTTCAAAATAAAAGGTACTTGTGTTATAACAGATATGTATACTTGTGCCATATTCCACCCGCATCTGGTCAGTAGTTTTTGCGTGAAATAATTTTAGACATACATAAAAGTTCGGCCAAGTATAACGTTCAGTAGGACATTGTAGGACTAGTCATTATCAGTGTTAGAAGCCAATCTGTCTGAAATGTCAGGATGTCCTCGTTGTAGTCGGTATGGACACCAACATCCTGTATTTTCGTTTTTTATTGCATCCTGTACCTATTGTTGCTAAATAAAATGAAACTTTCCAAATTACTGCTATGCGTTATTGCATTTTCCCCAAAATTAGGGTATTGTATATTTCTTTTGTACACAGTCTTATAACAATGATATAAGTACCACTAAATTTTCCTTAAAAACTCCCTCGGTATGAACATCTGCGTCGGCGATGAGGGTTTTGGTTACGGCATCTTGAAGCGATAAATGATGATACAAGGAATGTTAAATTTGATACAGTTGAAGATAATGTAGAGAAGACACACAGAAAGCCAATTTTCTGCGCACAGAAAGCTAATATTTACATGTGCGTTATATTTTATTATTTTAATTAAATAAACGATACGTACAACGGCACATACATGCATTCGATTGTTATCTATAAATCTACCAAAGGGACTTAATGCCTCAAGCCATTAAGTCCTAAGTCATAACAGCTATACGCGTTTTGTGTACATTTATACCGTTACTTAAGAATTTCTTTGTGGTTCAAAACAGGAAGTGTTGAATGACACAACTAATGGGATAGGTTAATTATACTGACTTCCATTTAATATCAGGATTTATCTTACAATCTTGCAACACGGGCGTAACTCGGTTCGTGTTACGGCGGGGATAGTTTTCTTGCGGTAACGAGACCGTGACGTCACACGTAGTCTAAGTTTAAATATCTTTGCGATACGGCGTGTAGATTTGTTCCACGTTTGTTAGTTTATCCCCCTTTTTGGCGTGGTGTATTCACGGTTCTTACTGATATAACTCTTTTCCTGTTTGACCACCTCCTACTGCAATGATCGTTCTGTACTTGCGTCAGCAATTCCAGTCAAATTTCATTAAAATAACAGCATTTATTTAGCATTAAATATAACAAATTATTCATATTAGTATGTAAACAAATTTCATTTGTGACAAGTGAAAATAAACATATGTACATACAATGATGAATGTTAGACACACCTGTGTGTGCGTGCTTAAAAAAGAAATGTACTTTTCACACTTAATTAAGCCGCAAAACACACATCAAATATTAGAAGATGGCAACATAAAACAATATAGAAACATCAATATAACGGGACAGCGTTCGATTATTTACGTATGTCATTCTTGCGTATGTTTCCGCTAAACCAGTCTATGGTGCAATTTCATAAACTATTCTTGAAAATAGTTATTTTTATAATTTCTGCATTCTTCCTATTTCAATAACAAGAACGTAGAATGTACTGTGTGTTTTACTTGGATGTTTCCAATCGTCGCAATTATTGGAGATTACTTTTTAAAAACGATGTAAGACGCGTGATTTGAAAAAATATGTGGAGGAATACGTACGCAGAGCGTAATGATCTTACCGCGAATTGTCTATTCCCCTTTAGAATCATGTCCCTTTTAAGGACTTGGCGTGTTGAAGTTGACACATTCAGTGTTTTTATCGCATCTAGTCGCATGATTATTACGCAGATGCCTTGCCCTCCTATCATCCCCCCCCCCCAATGGGCCGCCGACTACTCACAAACCGCAGGAAACGCGACAGTGACGCTGTCACTTTTCGCCGGCATCAAGAGAGCGGGGAAGATTCCCCGGTCGCGCCAGCCCAATTTCGTTGATAGGAGGATGTAGTTTCATGCACCATGCATGGCCCGTCCTATGTAGTATGGCATCACGTCTTCCAAAGATTCATTATTATCTTAAGTCGTTTACGTATCTAGGGGGGCATGTTAATAACACTGTCAAATCAAGAAGTTATACTGTCTTATCATCGTCTATTTCAAGCTATCTTTGTTTTGATTACCCGGGAACTGACGTGAGTCCGATTCCACGGTTTTGTCCACGTCCAGAGTTGATCAAAATTTATGGCGTGATAGCGATGTTAAACCTCCACGGACAAACAGATGGCGTTACATTTGGATTTATAATATTAGCGCAGACGTAAATAACGCATAAAATATTAGAGCAGGAAGAACATTATTAATTTTATAATCCTCCGAATGTTTATCGGTTTGATACGCGAAGGTGTTTTAATCTAATTGTAGGTTATGAGGTGCTAGGGTTAAAATTGAACGCGTTATGGCTGTTTTATGTTATAACTCCAAGATGTTTATGTTTTTAAGCTGGATTTCTCCGCTCGGTACGTGTGTGCCGGTTACACTATTAGAAATTTCATTCATTACAAATCTTAGATTACTGTTTAGATTGCTTTCAGTGTATTCAAGTTCGAGGTCATTCACTTTTTTCTTTTTAACATTTAGTGTTGTACCTCTATGGGCCGATGTGTCTCTGATTGATTCATTTAGAACTTATTGTCTGTCTACTTTATGTGCAACTAACACTGAGACAATGACAATGATTGATGTCCAGTTCTCCATACCTTTGTTTGTGTCTGTAATGTGATAGTGGTACCATTTTGTTTACAATCTCCTTGCAAATTGGTACCGAAATAGCACACTCTACTGTTAACACATTTCCGATTGTAAAATTAACATAGTTAAAATTAATCGTGTGGTAGATGTACATTTATAGTTTTTTGTGTTATTTTAAAGCAATACAATAACCTTAAATAGCTCTATAACATCCGTAAGATAACATATTCTAGGTTAGGGCGCAGATTAACGATTTTTAAATAAGGCTGTATATTAAAAATACAGATTGAAAGGGCGATATATGACCACGTGGAGAGGAAGACAGTCAATAGAATCGATGGCCGATATAATCCTAATAGTCATTAATTAGTTCACTGATGGTATTCTAATGTATTTAGTCCAGAGTTATATCTCTCTCAATCTCTCGAAATTGTATGAATGTGGTTAAGGGTTACTGTAATCTAGACAAAAGGCAGGCTCATGTTACTAGTCTCTGTCTAGAATAGTTAGATTTTGATTAGGGATGGTCAATTCCGTTTGGGCTGAGATCGACGTTTGACACATGGAACCCTCTTGGATCTACCCATCACATACTTCTTGAAATTTCAAGCAGACTAGTATAATTTTGCCTAGACTTGACTTTAACGATTGGCTCTATCATGAGCTGCGGTCGCGACCGGCCGGTTGGTCGTAAACGAACTAACATAGATGTTCCAATCATGATTTTTCCTCATTATTGCCCTTGAAAGTGGTTACTTGCTAAACAGGGCACGTTTAGGCCGAACACGTAAATGTTATTTACCAGAACTATGCTCTGATTCAATGAGCTAAATTTGATACTAATGTTATGATTTTCCACTGTTTAGTAATTGCTGCGTATGTGGGAATGTAATATGCATGGCGTCAGCTTAATTCAATGTCATTATATTTAGACCCCCGCTAGCAATGCATTACTTCCTTGCAAATACTGAGTTGGGTAATTAGTACGGTAACAATTATCATAAGTTTAAACTTTACTGAAAAGCAGTATTGGTACTTTAAACCTAACTTTGGCCGAGGAACCTTTTTGTGAAAATCTCTCGTACCCGAAGAACGTTGCTTTATACCAGAATGTTTATTCGATTACTTTTCTATGCCACTTTTATTATTCTATTCTCGGTCTCTACACGTAACGATTGTTCCCTTTTGTTGCAGTTTTTTTTCCAGAAATAAATTATAGATTATTATTATCATTTGTTATTTCATAAGCAGTGCGTTTCTACGTATTCTTGAGAAACTTCTTAAAAGTGATTGCCATGCTGCCGTGTTGCATGCGGCGAGCAGCTTATTTCTTAAGGAAGGTAACTGCATTACAGACTTGCGGATGTTAATGGGCTAACGTTGTTACAAATAGCTCTATTGTATGTTTACCCTATACTATAAAAGGAGATCTGAGACCTTCTGGATATATTAAGAATGCGCTTGAACTATCCAGCCACCCAATAATCTTCGCGCACATGGCACCAGCCACAAACTACCACGCCTTATGGTCTTACGTGGCATTCGTGGTGGAATATGTTCAAAACTATTTTCATACTATATTACAAAATCCATAATATTTGGTACACATCAACTGTATGTCGAGTGGTTCGTGGGAATCCTCATTTGTATCAGATAACTTGAAAAACATTTGTATTATCGAACATTATCTTATCTTACTCCATTTATATCTTTGCCATCCCGCAAATCCGAATTGGGTAGCTTATGGACAGCTCTGATCTTTGCAGGGTTTTAGTGGACTCCTTAATCTAGTAGTAGTGGCCAGAAAACGTGTAGACCTGATGACTCGATTTTCGCAAAATCCGACACATTCAATAACTTCCCATTTATTTTTTTCAATGTCCGCGAGAAATTATAAATCTATTGTCAAATGTTGAACAATGCTTAGGAGCGACTTCCCCGTATTATGTTATATTACGTGCGCATTTTCCTCGGTTATGGAATGTACTAGTTACAACTATCAAGGTCTACTTGAAACATCAAGACATATCTATGTCGTTGAAATTCCAAGCTTTTCATAAGAACTTCACCAATAAGATAGCACGGATCTCTAGGCAGGTTGCGTATAATTTGTTAATCGCGAGCGATGCTTGTGTGGTAGTAAGAACTGTACTACACAGGCTTATTGTCATCAGGTTTGTTTGTTACATGGAAATTTACTATCCTAATATAAGAATATCCCTCTCTAAAATAGCCTTACCTCCTCTATCCACTTGAGAATATTTACTCTGTTATTAATTCACAAAATTGTTATTAGAATTTAGCTGTCGCCAGAATAATAATATTTCTTTGGAGTGTGTAATGTATATATTATTCTAGATGATTCGTGTTATGATACTGAGTGAATTTCTTCTAATAAGTATGTAGATTAAATTTGAGACAGTTTACTCTGTAAAAACAATCGGTTGTATGCATGGTTATCCAGATGTTATTCCCATTAGCAAGTGGAACAGGACGAGGCCCACAGTCCTTGGATAGAATTTTAAGGCCAGCGCATATGTACTCAGCTAGGTTATCTAGCGGGAAACACGTGTAGAGTATACAGTCATCTTTAGTGATTAAAATAATGCATGTTTATAGTACTAGATAAAACATGTTTTGCGCACGTTGTAAAATCCTAAATGCAAAAACATTTGTTCGTATTAGTTCAATAATTATTTAGGGAATCGGCTCACTATGGGATATTCCTAGTCCCGAGACAGATCTTGTTTCTGTTAATATGATAAAAAAAAATATCTATCAACTTCCCCATGCATGCAGCTATCACACAAAAAGTTTTTTTCTAATCCGGCTTGTAGTTCCAGAGATAGATGGATAGACAGAGCGAGTTCAAATAAATAAAAAAAAACTTAAGCTGTTGTGTTGTATTGGTATAGGTTAGATAATGTCAGAATTTAGGGGTCTTCTAATCAAAATAAAGAGAATTGAATGACAAGTACATCAGCAAAAGTGCAGAAGCGCACGTTGAGATGTGGCCCTACGTACAGGTGGAACATCCGTCGTGGCTCGCAAGCAGGCGTTCCGCTCCAATCGTTTCGCATTCTCTTCTCCGTGTATAAGAGTGATGCTAACGGCCTTGATATTAAACGAGCGTCGCATCTACTCATGCTTGCTCGGATATTTTAATGATACTAGATTATAATTGTGTCGCAATTCGCGATTCCCCGGTCGCCATTTTTATTTCTAATTTGAGAGATAGGATGTCTAGAGTTAAACGAAATCGCTATGACCTATATTATTTTAAACAAGAAATATTAGGGTTGTGAGTAATAGAATTTGATTGCAAATTAGAGCTGGATATCGTTTAGCAAGTTTAAGTTAAGGTATATTGTAACTTCGCAACTTTTTTTCGTATTGCTAATTTTCTATTACCACTTCAGAGCTTTGTCTCGCTACCACGTCCTCAGGTAGACTTAAAAAATCCTGTAGTTGCCCGTGGTATTTTGTTAGAGGGCAGTAAAATACAATGTGATGCACAGTCTGCTCGGAAGATCCACAATCGCACAGATCCCTCTGTTCGCATCACTTCCATTTATGTCATAAAAAGGCACAGTGCCCAACTCCCGTTCTTATTCTGTTAAGCATGCACCAAACGCGTCGTGGTGTCAAAGCCAGCAGATTGAGCTTTGAGGTTAGGATGCAAAAGTTCGACAGGGAGCGACCTCGACTCCCATTTATATTCCCAAGATTCCTGTAAGTCGGTCGGGATTACGGAATCTTAGGCCTGGAGGGTGGCGTGACTTTAACTTTGTCTTTTTGAAATCGGCGAGGTCATTGGGAATGGGCAGTGCTGGGGTTGCCTGAATTTTATTTATTTCACAATCAAGGCGTCTTTCTCGTCGCATGTATGGAGGAAGTATGTGGGTTAAGGCAGGTAGTCAGTCAATTGGAGTAGACTTGAGACAACCTGGTGTGAGACGTATCGTTTGGTGCAGGTGGACGTCAATCAGGGGCATGTGAGCGCTGTTCAGCCAGACCGCAGACTTAAAGCATCTTATACCATCTTCACTGGATAATGATGATTTCTGTTAATTTGGACAGTGCAAGGTAATTTTCAATATTAGTGGCGCCATCTAATTCCCTAATGAGGGATTGCAATAACTAAAAAGATCAATAGTATTTTGCCCGCAAGTACATACTGACAACACTTATGTATAGGAGAAGAACATGTAATTGTGGTTATCTTTATTGGCATGAATTTACAAAAATTTTTAACCAGCAAAATATAATATATGCAGTAACGCAGTTATTGTATGTTTATCACTACTTTTTTTTTAATTCTACTAACTCTAATCCGTCATATTTATGATCGCCGGTCAATTTGGCGCATCATAACGACAGATATCTAATGTTGTTGCACTATGAATATATGTTAAGTATTTGTAATATGTTATAGAGTCAAGGCGATGTGAAAGCTGTAGTCAATTAGTCTCAAACGCGACGTCGATACTTTACTGTAACAAAGCAGTATGGTCGCTTAGCACTTTGCCACAACGAAATGCATTCGCCATTTCAAAATTCCCCTCAAAATAAACGCGTAAATAAAGGAGCACTTTTTCCCCCGCGTTCTACCGTTGAATGCGTCACCTGTTTGCAGCATAAGTGCGCGTTTTTTCACGGATTCAGAGACAAATAAGTGAGACGTTTTTCGACTAGCTTTTTTACACCATTAAAAAGGGCTTATTCTTATAAGTCCTTTTTCTATGTGTAGTCGTATTTTTTTCGGCGAAAGATATGAATATAAAGCTCATAAAAATGACTGATAATACATCCTATAATCTTTATAGTATTAACCTATAAATACAGTTATCTGATCGTTTCTAGTGCATTTTTAGAGTCAAATTCGTGGTCAAAATCGTAAAACTTGATTTGTGTAGGGTCATCCGAGAACATTTTTATGCTAGGCCATGTTTATGAATGCAATCTGATTGTCTTATTGGATAATATGAGTTAGGAGTAAATATGTTACACTTGCGGCGTCCCCCGTCTTCCCCTCCCTCCCCTGTCTCACCCCTTTAGGAGTTGAATTACTAAAAATCCTTTCGGGTAGCAATTCAACACAACAACAATAAAAAATAATAAGAAGTAATGTGAAAAGTGTAAAAAAGGTAAGTAATAAGAAATCACAGCTTATTACATCATGAACTCTGTATGAAATTTAAAGTTTTTTGAGACACTAGATTCGGTTGTGCGTTGTCTGTTCAATTAAACGTTTACACAGTAACGGAAGAGTTTTGTATTATGTAATTATGCACATAAGGAATCTGTGCTGAAAATGTCAACAAAATATTGTTGATATTTTCTACACCCTGCATCGTCATATATTAACTGTCATAAAAATTCATTGAAAGCATGAATTATTCATTCATCAGAATTAATTGGCACAGAAGTAATGAATTTATTATTAATCATCAGATTTATAGCTTCTCAATGAGAACAAATAGCGAATGGCAACCACAATCGAAGGTTGTGGTTCAATTTAAATAAAAACTGCATTTCGGGTTTTGTTAGTGTCAGTGTGTAGTCGGTTTTTATGAAATTTAAATAAATCATAAAAAATTACCCCATTTAGTATATAAAGAAAAGTGTCCTGCCGCACTGACCAACAGATCAACGAACATGAAATGAAGTATACGAGCTCTTATGACCCAGGCATTGGCTAAGAAAGATTTTTGAAAGTTTTATTTCTGTTGGTAAAATATGAGTTAAAAGTTTGAAGGAAAATTAACTATTTTTTAATTTTTAAGCAAAATCTTAATAGACTACTCATTGAAAAAAAAAAGAAATACTTGATTTCGAATATTTATTCATAACGGGGTGAAATGGGGGTTGAAAACATGTCTCCCATTTTTTATGTTACATATGGAGGCAAAATTTGCATGGATGAAACGGCAGGGCGCAACTAGTTGTATCATACACCATTCCCAATTCCTCAACATATATTTTGTCTGTATAAAACGAACTTTGTTCTTGAAAAGTGTGATAAATGATTTCGACAGTATCTGTTTCGCTCGTTAAATCGAGGGTTTAAACAAAAGACTTTCTGAATTAGTACGTTACACACTATAGCACTTGTGTTTAATAGGAATCTACTCCACTATGATGTCATCATGCACAGGTCTTCACGATTCCAACCATTATTTATGAACGTGATGTGTGCAGTAGTTGGAAATTGTCGTCTCTTAACGCGCTAACGTCACGTAGCTGTTATTGACTACGTTTTCACACAAATTGGATTCAATCAATTTCCAAATACATTTATTTGTCCTTTCCTTCCAATTATTAATAAGTTTATTGTTAGCGTCACAGAGTGATGCAAGCACTATGTAGAAGGACAATTTTTAACCGCAACACTTGAGGGCCTCACGTACAGTGGACGACATGGAGCTGATAAAAGGCAATGATCATTTGCTTATTTAGAGTGACGTGACAATATGTCGAAATGGAACGGTTTAGTTTGTTTTGACAAAAAAAAATTGTCTGCTGAGGAAACCAGGTTAAAAGCTGGGATGTTACGACAGAGTACTGTATTTATATTGCTTACATGCTTGTAAGTTTGGTAGTGAAAGAATTTAAAGTATATGTAAAATTTTCATCAGCAAATTTTAATATTGTTGTAAATTTTAGTATTGTTGAGTAGATATTTATATCAAATATAATGCTTTTAAATTTGCTAACAAAAGACCTGTATTCAAAGTAAACAAATTGCTATAGTTGAATAGATTTGATCGAATAAAAAACTTTATTTAAAGTTTATATAAAGTTTTCATAAATTATAACTTTGCCATCGTAGTGTAGGTACCTAGTGTACGCATACGAATGAACAATCAATGGTATGTGCGTACAAAACTGAAAACTTCCAAGTCGTCGAGTAAGAAAAAGTAAAAATGGGTCAGAACTCGTGCACATATTACAAGTACCTCATACATAACATACATACATATTATTTGATATAGTTACACGAGAAACTTGTTTAATGTCTGCACTTGTAATTAATGTACACCGTTCAGAAGATTACAGACGTAGGTGCAGCGTACGGTTAAACTGTTCTTTTATATAAAATGTTTATTTTATTATCAATCAGTGTTTGGGAGCTGGCATGGGTACGCATTTAGTCTCAGGTATTGCGAGCGCCCAAGGTTATTGCTCTCGGCGTACATCAAATTTGAACATTGGACCTTTTCGATTGTTTGAATAAAACGAATTAAGTTTTTCTGGCGATGTTTTATTAGGTCGCCTGTGTGAAGGGGTTTGTGATAGATTATATATAACACAAGCAGCGTCCTGTGGTTTCACCTGCGATCTCCGCATATATTGGTCGTAGCGTGGTCGTATATAGCCTATTACCTTCCTTGATAAATGGGTTATCAACACTCTAAGAACCTTTCAAATCAGCCCACTAACTCCTAAGATAAGCGCGCTCAACCAAACGAAATCATCCTCTTTTATAATATATTTAAAAAAAAACAGCATCATCCCGTGGCTTCTCCCGCATAACTCCGGCCCTATTCGTAATGTCGTAGTGTATGGCGTCTTTTACCGTATGTTATATGGGGAGTGTTCTGAGAAATTGTTCGGCCTAATACCTGCGGCAGAATTCCATCTCTGGACATCGCCTCAGAACTCCAAGTGCCACGCCCATCACCTTGATGTCCGTAAATCCACAATAGTGCTGTTTAAACGCCACTTCTTACCGCGCACAAGTGTACTGTGGAATCAGCGGCCGCCCCCGGTAATTCCGATCCGGTACGACTTAGAGGTCTTCAAGAAA
>JAFELO010001509.1:435037-448534 GCA_017140195.1 Eumaeus atala
CAATTCAGGCCAATAGTTCCTGAGATTAACGGGTTCAAACAAACAAATAAATTCTTTATCTTTATATCATTAAAACAAATAAATTATTCTAGTTAACTGTTATAATATATTAAATGGTGGTGATTGTCTTAGAGGGGATGGTGAATTATGATTGCCATTGCAAACTCATGCACCTCGTCCAGTAATAGTGATCAGACTATTTGTTATCTAAGAATTATCATTCTCAAGTCCTCAATGTCATGGCTACTTGATAAGTCAAATATGCGAACAAAGTCGCCGTCACAAGTAGCCGCTTATGTGCTAATACATAATGAACTGACATGCTGCACTGCAGCTGAATTTGGCTAGCACAGCGAGCCTCTCGCACAAGATTTTTGTGTGTACGTCGGCCAACATTTTTGTATTCGCTTAGTCACCTTAATAATAATAATTGTCACGCTGAAAATAAAAATGTGGAGGAGTGGAGTAATTTATTAGCCTAAATACATTGGATTTACAAGGTATTTTTGGAGTTCCTTACCAATGGGTAGAAAACGAAACCCTATTGCTAAGTTCATGCTGTCCGTTCGTCTGTCACCAGGCTGTGTCTCATGAACCGATTTATTTATTTCTCTTGCCGCTATAGCAACAAACAAAAAAATTAAAAAAATTGTTAGCAATCGACCCCTTGCTAAATTTATCGTTCTCAAAATACAAGTGATGTCAAGCGGAGAAGATATTCCCTGTTAACATTCAATACTCTATTGCGCTTAGAGTTTAGTACTACTATTGTTGATTATCCGCGGTAATAATATTTCCACCACAATCAAAGTAAATCTAAGTTTAGTACTACTATTGTTGATTGTCCGCGGTAATAATATTTCCACCACAATCAAAGTAAATCTAAGTTTAGTACTACTATTGTTGATTATCCGCGGTAATAATATTTCCACCACAATCAAGGTAAATCTAAGTTTAGTACTACTATTGTTGATTGTCCGCGGTAATAATATTTCCACCACAATCAAAGTAAATCTAAGTTTAGTACTACTATTGTTGATTATCCGCGGTAATAATATTTCCACCACAATCAAAGTAAATCTAAGTTTCTTTATTGAGTGACTGATCGACAACGCACTACCGAAACTAAGCACGCAAGAAGCTGAAATTTGTCATGTGTGTTCCTTGGAGAGTGGCCTAGAGAACTACAGAGCACTAACAGGGAGTTTTTGGAAATTCAACTCTGAAGGGGGTCAAATGAGTGAAAAACTTTATAAATAAAGTTCCACACCGTGGAAGTTAGTTTACGCTGGTAAAACCTCGGGGCGCTGCGATTATTGTACACACCAGCGGTGAGATAGCGATAAAAGTATTCATGTAACTTCAGATAGTCTTGCAAGTCAATTTGACTAGACGACTTTGTAATGCTGTTTATTCACCCCAAACAGGTACATTAACAATATAGACAGATAAGCCGGCAACGCGTCTGTAGGACGCCTAGGCTTACAGATATCTATGGGCGGCGGTAATCACTACCTGCCTTTTCTTTTTTTTGTTGACGCGGGGAAACGCATTTACGTGCCTTCACCGGCCCTGGGTTGGGTCCAGTGGTGTGTGGGACTCGCGGCACATGATAGTGCCGAATACCTACAAAAACCACCGCGAGTGCCATCAGTGCCGCCCTTGGTGAGGTGCCCCGGAACAACAATCATCAGGGCACCTCGATGGCTAGTCAGCCCCCAAGGAACCAACTCCACATCCACAGATGGGGTTGCCCAGCACTACAGGACAACCCCACCCACTTTGGAATAGTGCAATGGGGTGAGGTTTCCATCCTTGTCCCTTGCCCTGTGCGCATAATCGCCACTTCCTGTTGGTCCTCTTTCTATAAGAGGGGTACCGAGAGCGATTCCTAAACCTGATCTTTAAGCCCCCTCTTCTTATAAGAGGGGTGCAAAGATCACCATCGGTTCAATTAGCTTCGCCTGGGAGCACCACAGGTTACTAAGCCCCACCGCCACGACAATGCTTGAACCATGGTGGGGTAGTCACTACCTACCTGCTCGTTTGCCCCCTATCTCATAAAAAATAGCTTCTTATTCATCGCACGTAAATTTTGCTAGTAAATTATCAGTAGTAAATTGAGATAATGTAGTACACCTGTAGGTACTATTTCAATATGGAGTTCCTAGATGCCAATCTAGGAACACTAAAAAGAGTTTTAGTATATGTTTTTTAGAGTTCCATACCCCAAAGATAAAAACGGGACCCTATTACTAATTAATACTCCTCTGTATCATATGTACCGTTACTAGACAGTTGATTTTTCACAAATTATGTAGGTGTTTCTGTTTCCACTGTAACAGAAAATACTAAAATCAAATGTACCACACATTAATTATATAAGGGGGTCACATATAAGGGAAAAAAAAAAGAGGGAAGGTTCACGCCTGTTATCCCCGAAGAGGTAGGCAGAGGTGTGCTAGTACATACACAACACGTAAGTCCAGTAGATATACTAGCACACCCACGTTTGGCCAAGGTACTGAGGCCCATGATGTCATAGGTGGCAAGCCTATGGCCACTTTGGGCACATTCCAATCCCGGACAATGTAATGCGTGCTCAGAATAATCTGAGAAATATATAAGGAACGTGTTTTTACCGTTTCGTATATATAATGGTACGAAACCATTCGTAGGCTTCTCCAGCTCGCACTTGGCTGATTGTTTAAATTAGTGTTTTTTCTTCTATCAAAACTGCAATATCCTTTAAACAACAACAGATTTAAATCTACCTGGACACACAGTTCATATTCTTTACAAGGTAACTTGATGTTTAGCAACATTACCTTTCATGAAGCTTGTAGTCATAATCCTCGAAGTATGTGTCCTTTGCTTTGCTTATGCACATTTAAAATCGTGAATGCATTATGTAAGAAATGATAACACGAGCGCGTCACGTGATGGTCCCTTCAATTCATCCATCCGTGTAGGGGTTAATCGGGTAAATTGTACATTCTTATATACTTTGTGTGTAATTTAAAGTCGCCAATACCTATATCGATAATTTAACATAACGTACCTTACAAAACTCCCCAGAGTTTCGTAAAAATCGTTCTTAGCGTATATTTGCCCTCCACAAGAAACCTACCTGCCAAATTTCAAGTTTGTATGTGTAAGCTGAGATTTCGTGATTATTCAGTGAGTGTTGTTTAGTTTTTATACACAGATATCTTCTCCAAAGCTATGGATAAAATAGTCTGCTACTAGTATTGTACTGATAATATCTCTGCGCACCTGCTGTGGTCGGCCTCTGACCGGTTCGGCAGCCGATACCACTCAACTGTGAAATTATACGCATCTGTTTTCAAAACGTATACCATTTTAACCCATACGCTTGTCCACAGTTTAATGCTACGAATAGTCAGTCGCAAGCATACTACGATTTATCGATAACATATCCTTGTGTAAGGGATGTCAGTGCCCAGTTTCCCTTTCCCAGTTTATTTATAGTCCAGTAATATCTTTGCTTGTTACGTTTCGTATCTATTTTTAATTTTAACGTTGGCAACATTCCTTCTTTATTTCATTGAATATTTTTTCTTATTTACTTGACTTTTTATAAGGGAACAAATGAGCAGTCGATGCTTTGGATTACTACCAACGCTCATAGACAAACACAAAAGTGTTACGTAGATACGTTACCCTCCGTCTCTCTCTCCCCCTCTAATGGCCCACCGAAAACTAAAAACGGGCACGGAGCGTAACAAATAGCTGCGACTTCTCAGGAGTCTTTATAAGCGAGAGGTTGTTGTCGCCCCGTTCGGCTGCAATGCAGCGTTGTACTACTTCTTACTAAAAAGTTTTTGGGAGTGTATTTTTTTGTTTACATTACCCTAAATGGTTTTATAGTAGCAGCTAGACTCCGCTTAATTGTAATACATTAAGATAACACATTTTGCACGCAGTCTGGTATTGTTTTCATCCAGTCAACTTACTGCTGACTTGTTTTTTTTTAATTTGTAATAAATAAAAGTATTCATAGCAATTCAGTAATAATAGGTACTTGTTTTTTTTTTACAATTTTTCATTACATTGGTACACGTTGTTTAGAAATATTATCTGCTTTTAGTATTATGAAACGTAATTTGATTCTTAAATTCGATCTAAAAACCGAATGACGCACTGAGGTCGTGGTTGATCGACCGCGGAGGGTAATCGTGGGCACTCCGTTCACATCGAAGGATGGAACAGTGGCATCTTGTAATCGCTGCGGCGCCTGTCTGCCGCCTTTAATGCTGCCAAATGCCCATACGTACCTATTTGTATGTTTTATATGCGAGCGGAAAAATCATAGCTAACATTTCTATCATTGTATAAACGTTATCTTGCGATAAGTTTACGATGGGTCTCGTCGAATAGGACATGATTCAGTGATGTCCGTGAGACTTTGTTTCCTTTTTGTCCACCTGAGTAAGGAGAGTAATGTTTTTCGAGCGTATGTATGTATGCCGATTTTGGCATTGTTTGGTATGGATATGTCCGTCCAGATTGGACGGATTTTCAAGTTTGAGGTGCCGTTAGATTAGTCTTGATATCGAGATTGACAGTTGGTAGGTAGAATGTGTACTTATTATGCAATAAAGTTCACAAAAGCTGTCTATCTGTATGGGATACATTCCGACAATCAGCTTTTATACGATTTTCTTAAAATCTACTAAACGTATTTTGATGCGGTTTTCACCAATGTATCGAGTGATTCCCGAGGAAGGTTTTGGTGTGTATTTTGATTGTCGTGAATGACGAAGCCGGGGCGGGATCACTTGTAAAATATACAAGTGTTTTGTGTCTTTCAATTTAATTTTAGTTACTAGCAATGGCTTGTTTGTTACGGGATACTTCACCATTGAAGTTAAATAACATCAATCCTCTCTTTGGAGCATGCGACGGATGTATAAATATTATTATATCTTATTATTAGAAACCCTATTCATGTGTTATTGGCAGGTACGTGTAGGTTAACTATTCCCTGTCCAGACAAGAGACACAATAGCTAAACAATATAATTGTTATAGGACAGAAAACCTGTTAAATAACATTCTATAGTCTAAGAAATATTAAGATACATTATCAATGGATGTAACAAAACCCACAT
Source organism: Eumaeus atala (assembly GCA_017140195.1). NCBI lineage: Eukaryota > Metazoa > Arthropoda > Insecta > Lepidoptera > Lycaenidae > Eumaeus > Eumaeus atala. Next base: position 440,172 of record JAFELO010001509.1, read on the forward strand.
TCATTAGCATTGAAAAAACACCTCAAGACCCAAAAAAGCGGCATAAAGTGCATCCAATGACCTGTAACAAAAAACCGGGGGAAATTGTCGTGTGAAATGCGAAATGCGACGAACAGTCGGGTGTTGTGCAAGCGAGTACATGTATAATTGTTAATTTGCGTTCCACAAGTGTTCCTAACTTTCAAACGTTGGTTGTAACACGTTTGGAACTATTCAAAACGCGTTGCCTTGAGATCGTGATTGAATTGCGTTCGTGATTAGCATTAGCTGTTACAATAACTATTTATTTGTGATACGGTTGTACAAGTATAGTAGTGCGTGGTCATATTGTCGGTAGACCTCGCTGGAATGTGATGCCCCGGCCCGTTCCCTTTTCGTCTGTACAAGTATAGTATACTGCACGGTCGCATTCTCTGTAGAAGTCGCTGGGATGTGATGCCTTAGCCGTTCCCCTGCCACCAGTCCGTGATAACAACGTTTTGTGTCAGAGCATACATTTCTACTTTGTACCTACACGTCTTGAATTGTTGACATTGAGTTTTTTTGAAATAAATTTTTGATGATGAGTGAATCAATTGTTGAAATAAATGAGTGAATCATCTCCATTGTCCTTTATTACCGTCTTAACAATTCCACTAACATTATTGTGGGTTTCTTCAATAAAGGTACTTCTTCAGCAACACTTTACATACGTATTTGTATTTCAAAAGCCGCTCCACACTAGCGTATTTCTTCAACAATCACCTTCGCTTTTCTTTGTTTAGATTTTTTTATATTTTTGCATTGTGTTTCTTTTTCTTCTTTGTCGACCCCTCAATGCTGAGGATTGTGTCCGTACGTTCTTCACCACTGTCGTTTGTACAGCTCCGATGTATCGTGTCTTATCATCATCATCAGCAGGACGACCTCCACTCATCTACCGTATTTATCAGTACTATGTTTTGTTCTGTAAAAAAGCTATTTTATTATATAAAGTATCTTTATGCGCAAAGTAAAATCAAGTTTATATGGGTGAAGTAAGCCTATGTCAAGTTATTAAGAGGTTGCTTGTTACCGATATTCTGTTCTTGCTTAAATTTATGTATGTTTAAATATATCATCTTTTGTGAGAATAAGCGCCATGCATTGTAGCCAAAGTAGGCCGACACGATGGGGAGGTAATCGCTAGCATGATGTCACCTCAAAGTGATGGTCACATTTTGAGCGGTTTGTGAGCTTCCGGTGGTTCATTACAGGTTAAGCGAAGGAGCTTCATGGAAGGAGCATAAATGAATTAACAAGCAGTCTGCAAAAATTTTTGACTCCTCATTTTCCTCCTGAGAAAGCAAAAAAATTATCTGCCTCCTTGGATAAAATAAAATCTAAGCCCCTAGAAATCGAAGCCAACGTCGACGCTCACATATAAGTGGGTAATTTGTGTTATTCTCGAAATCGGCTTATACGTTTACTTTCCAACAGTGCGTTGCATTTTTCCACGAGAAAGCGGAAACACGCGTGTCTCAACAATGGCTTGGGGGCCGGGGCACGCTGCGCCACATTCTACACGGCTGGCGGCTATTGTGCATGGTTCTCAGAATCGCCGGTACGTGTCTGCAGTCTGCAGGTTCATAATCATAGGGCAATAATACTACGTTCTTGTAAATCTTAATTTCTTTGCGGATGTTTAGTGGCTTTTTGAAGTTATTCTTCTTTTGGCGCGTGAGGAAAAAAAATTATAGTAAATTTTTACGATGCGCGCACACCGTCTCGAAAATCCGACACCCTGAAGTTAGCTATAGTCAACATTTTAGTTTCTCCCTCCTTACGCCAAAGAAGTATAATTTCTAACGAGTGTACACGCGCACGCACACACACACACACACACACACACACACACACACACACACACACACACACACACACACACACACACACACACACACACACACACACACACACACACTTTTTTAATACTATAACTAATAACTAATAAAAATATAAAAAGCGAGGAATGGCTTTGAAAAAGATACTCCTATAAAATAGTCCTCAAAACTACCCGCTAATTGTGTTAACACTCAGAGAATTTATATTTGTGGCATACTTTCCATTTACGATACTTTTCTATAACATAACATATTCCACGAAGTGCTCTCTCGGTTCTGTCATTATCCCAGTGTAAATTTTTCAAGTAAATAATTTATCCGTATGTTGTGGCCTAGAAAACATTTTATTGCTGTCTAGAAGTGCGTATTCTTTTTTCTACATGAACAAATTTAAGATCCTGTTGTATTAAAATGTAAATCTAAATAGAACTAGAAATTGTTACAAAATTATTCAGAATAATCGTGGAGTGAGATTTCAAAACTAAGCTGCGCTGGGATTGACAACTATTGATTATTACCTTGACCTCCGGTAGAAACCATCTATTTGGTGGACAAGGCGGAAAGTCTTAATATGATGTAAGATGCTGCTACAAAGTTTTATAATACATAAAGTGATGAATTCACGACACTTCCCGCGTTTATTTTGTATACTTTATAATTTATGGTACTCCCAATCGGGATTGTATTCCTTTGATTGTGCAGAGCGAATGTTTTGATTGTTCAAAGTTGGGTATTTAGTATCTACTAGATATATCTCATTATCTGATCAGCATTGTATCAGTTGTGATACACGGTTTAATACATAGCAAGTATAAGTAGTTTGACGGTCCGATGATGATGTTCATAGTGTTGTCCTTTGTCGGTATAAACTATAACTCAGCAGTCACCCTTCACCTTTAACCTCTTGGGGATACAGACGGCAGTAATGCAATCTAAGACCCTCTCTTAGGGTTACGTTCCCCAGTACGATCTTTTAAAATATACTTCTAGTTCGCTACTCGCCCCGGCTTCGCACGTGTGCAATTAAATCAGAGGGTCAGATAATATGCGCATATCACGCAGCTCTACTGGTGTGTTAATGCGTTTATTTTGAAAAACCTTGATCTTTATATAATACAAGAACTCACCCGAATTCAACGCTCAAGGACAAACAGAAAGATACAAAATAATAAACAAATACATGTAAGACTTTTTGCAAACGAGACTTTTTTCTGACTAAATCATTAGCATTTGGGATATGGTAGATTTCACCAATAACACTAACCTACTTTAGCCCAGTGAATCACGTAACGTACTTTTGCCAATTGGTAAATATTAGATTATACCGAAATATCTTTGACTTATCATAACTTTGCAGTGATATAACAAACGATAGATTATCTTGTTGCACGTTGCAAGACGTGGTCTTTTGTCGTGCCCTGTTGGCTTGTGACGACAGGATACTGGCCTGCATCAACAATGGGCAATGAAATGACAAAAAAAAGTGTATCCACGCCGCACAATACGCCCGCGCCTCTCCTTCCCACGTGAATCGGATTTAGATTGAATGGAACTTCTAGCGCGGTGCTTCGCTCTTGGGGCGTTCTTTCATCTAACCACAATCGCAATAAGTAATGTTGTAATCGTCTAAATGGACTCCTAAACATAAGGTACATTGTACTGGTAATTTGTGATATTTTTGGTCTGCTGGGAAATGCATTTGGGCACAGCCACTACTGGTATGAGTCGATTGTTTGTGTAATGTTATATCTTTAGTCTAAGCTAATGTTAAAGATACTATCTGATGTTTAAATTCTATAGAAAAAAATCTCTCTGAAGCAATGGGTTAAAAAATACTAGGTTTTATTTAAAAATTGCATTCTCACAAAATGTTTACTGAGGCACTGGCGTATATCGAAGAGCTTGAAAATGAAATACGTTAATTAACATTTTCTCTATATAGGAAAATATGTCAAGTAAAGCAATCAGGCTTTCGATTATAGCTAATCAAAGCGCTTGAATAAAAAAAGGTAAGGAGATGGGCTCGGTGTAAAACTCCTCGTATTGATGAATCCTTGACCAACCGAAAGGCGATCTCCGGTACAGCGTGACCGTTCAAGATGCGAAGATTAGGAAGTCGAGTGTTATTGGAAAGTGGCAGTTTGCAGTGAAATATTCCATGATCCTCAACTTAATTTACCCGATAATAAAGGTGGGAATGTATGTTAAATAGCGGTATTGACGAAAGAAAAAAAGTCATAAGGTGACAAATAATAAATGATCTTTATTCAACGATACGTAATAAAGGACGAGGTGAGTCATATATTGGAGCGTGCAGCGTGCTTCTCTTACAAAAATATACTTGTGGCTTGGCTGCACAGTTCGTTAAAGTACCACAATATTTTCCTAGTTAAGGGCGAAACATGTAAGGTTTTCAACCTTATCTGTTATTATACAAAAATAATATGGATCCAATCCAGCTCTGATGAAGTACGAGACGATCGCTTCCAACCAAGACTGTCTTGCTGGAAGGGCGTTACTTGATTATTGAACATGGTGTTATTAAAGGACTTGACTACCTTCTCAAGGATGGTGTCTTGATACACTTGCGCCAATATCTTGATACCTTTTTCACAAAAATATGGCTCAGTCACTCCTTCGTAGCAAACATCCCACCAAAACATCACTACACTCAGATATTGCCGACGTTGCACTCAGTCAACTAATTGTAGGAAGACTCCTTAGAGTTTGAGCATAAATACTCGTGCGGTCATTTTGATTGTTAGTGTTGTTCAATTGTAAAAAAATTCTGATTCGTAAACAAAATTTTTCTGTGACCAAAGGCGCAAGGGAGCGCACCGCTTCAGTAGTTGTTTCGATTTTACCACGTTATTCATCTTTAATGTATCAGTTAAGAAATTAACAGTCTCTTATAGGCCGCAAGTCCTTAAAATACCGCGACATGGTTCCAAGTGCTATCTTCATTTCCCGAGATAAAATCTTTTGCTTTCAGACATGCTTTTTTCGAATTTACCCCCCTACTGCTTTTACCCGCCTTTTTTCGTACGAGTACTACGTGGTCGGCCAGAGGTCTCTCTCTTTCACACACAGAGGAAGTCTCATTGTACCTATTAATAGCTCGGTACACAAACATTTGACTAACAACAAGTGCATGGAGTTTTAAAACTTCATTTGGCTCCATACCTACTTTTTGTAATGCAATCACAGCGATTTAATTCTCTTTGTCATTTTAACATCACAAAATGTTGTACAATGTATTGGCACCGAAATAAGAAAACACAATGAACAATCGTATAAAAGTGACAGACTCCAAATTCAAATGTAAAATGTTTTTATTTTTTATTGTAACAGTATTTATGGTCTAACTAAGTATACAAGCGGTGTAGCGATAGGCCCCGGCCTTGTCGACTCAAGTTGCACTCAAGACTGCAATGCAAAATAAACTTCTGAGAATTACATAGAGTAGTTTTGTAGAATTTCACTTCAACAGACTTATCATTTAATTAATAAACAAAAACACCCGTATTGTAAAGCCAGTACATATGAATATAATATTTTCTGTAGACTTTTTAATGTTAATGAAAAAGCGGTAATTCATCCCGCAGACGCGTTTCACAAAAACCGAGTACTGTGAGAGGCTCGGCTACATCGTTAGCAAATCTCACTTACATTTTTAACGGCACTTAAATTCTACTTGTACTTTGAAGGCTGACGGTAAAAAAATGTTTTAAGAGTTGTGGCGTTGATTTAAATTGGTTTCCTCCGTTGGTAGAATATTCATTTGTGAATACTGGTGGCCGGTGAGTCGATGGACCTGTTTATGTTAACATAGCGCATTCAACAATTAATTCCTTGGAGTTTCAAAGCCATCGAAAATACCAAAAAAATGGAGGATATCAATTTCAACATTTTTATTGTGAGCCTAAAGTGATATCGCCGGAGTTTATTCAGACGCGATGTAGTCTTTTTCCCGACCCATCCGGTTAGTCACGGAACGTAACGTGGTCGTCACTATACGCCGTTGTTGTGTGAGAAAGCGACATGACCCCGGTTGCGTCTGTAGACCTTTCTGCAAGGGTTTTATGTAATTTCACTAAGTTAAGATGCATAAACGAATAGTTTTTTAAATTATGCTTTCATTGTATAACTAGAGTCTTATCATGATGATAGTAATAAAATTAGTAAACGTTGAAATACGACCAATCAGTTAATTGACGCGCTCACTCGAATTTATACTTCCTATATTTTGGCCATAATGAGTGCGCTATTTCATTGATTGGATGTTGGCATTTATAAATGTTACTTAGTTTAGCTGTAAAGATTGTAACCATCATGTCTATCTTTGAACATTCAAACAAAGAATTAAAAGCTCACTGAAAAATGAAACGCAGGGCGTTTACTTTTCACCTTTTCAACCAGCACTTTGATGATCTAGAAATGATAATGAAGATTTATAAATAATCAAATCGTGTGTCAAATGTAATACGATATAAATACGATAATTCAAGCTTTACCTTTTGATTGTTCAAAAGGTAAAGCTTGAATTATCGTATTTGATTTAGACGCGAAAAAGAAATATATACGCGTCCTGTTTGTGAAATTATTTGAGTGTTGATAGAAATGCAAAACCTTTGTTTACGCCTAGAGAGCAACATTGTCTATTGGTAACGTCGAGTTTGACAAGCACGTTTGTCAAAGAAGCTGGACCGTCCTTCGGGCCTTTAGCTGAAATCAATTCCAACAGAACTTGTTGACATTCCAAACAGTTTCTCAAGTCGACTTTAGTCTAGTCTATAATAATTTATACGTAATTCTCCAATGGGTAGTTAGGCAAGCCGTATTTAGTACAAATTGGTAATTTTTATGCAAGCGGATGCTAAGTTGGTTCACCTTTCCTTGGTCGCTTATGTCACGCTTAAGAAAATGGAGAAAGTAAGTTGTATCATACAGTCGAATATGGATTTTTACATCTCAAGACACTTAAGATCGTGAGTAATTTAAACCCGTAAACTGACTGGTTTGGACACATATTACTGCCGTAAAGGATATGCCATTACAGAGACTTACAATAACACATTATGTAAAAAGAAACTACATAGTAGATACGATAAAATGTATAAGACAGACAGGCCTCGGTCCGAGACGTAAGCGCCTCAACGTAGTATTTATTACCTATTGACGTCTAAATTTTACGCGAATGTTACTTGTTACAAAAAAAAACTACTTTTACAGATTTTATCGCGGTTTATTTAACTCTCTAATTAGCCCGACGTTTCAGAAGCTTTACAGCAATCGGGTACTTTTAATAACTTATGACATCCGTCATCCCAATCCACCCGTGACCATGGCTGCTGTAAAACTTCTAAAACATCGTGCTAGTTAAATAATTAAATAAACCGCGGTGAAATCCGTAAAGTAGTTATATTGTAGGTAGTACCACCTCCTTCCGAGTACAGTCCCGTATGCTGGAGGAGGCGCGGTTGTTCGCGGTTTTCCTGGCTCATCCCACAGGCGGCCATGAAGAAGCGCCGCTAGGATTTGGTGGGTAGGGGGAGACTTTGGGATCTCGAGTCGCATATACCCCCAGGATCTCCCCATCCTGGGAGCATGTCTCTGTGCATTCCATGAATTTTCTTTTACCGATAATGCTGGTGCGTGAACCGATACGAAATCCTAGATGACGTCAAATTTTCATCTGTTTCGCAAGGTTGTCTCAAATTTGCTAATATAACTCCAATCGAGACAACTATAGAAAGTTCATACCATATAATGTGACTAACTGGGTAGTTATGAATCACAATTTTATGATCCTGATCTTAGTCATCGTGAGATGAGAATTTTAGTCCATGATAAACACAATTGCATCCGTTACTAGGTTGCATCAGCTATAGGTAACCAATATCAAATTTAGTCTTCATTCTATAATGGTTAATTGATCCATGGTTCTGGCCTCGGTGTGAGAAAAGTTGTAGCCTTATTCATCGGCAGTTTTGTGTTTCGCGTAAGCCGTGATTAACTAGATCTGTTATTAAAAGCTGGCAACAATCTTTGCCGGTAGTGCGCCGTAACGGCCGAGTATTAATTGGGCATACAATCTATCTATTATTACGTAAGATTATGTTTGACATAGTTTCGTGCGGTGATCTTGTTCTGCAGTATTTAGGCCACTGATCTGTTTGTTGCAATTTTTTATGTTAGTGAGCTTAATCGTGTTTAGGAAAACGAAGTGTTGGTCGACCGTTCACCAGGTGGGAAGACGATCTCCGTGCAAGAGCCGGTCCCGGATGGATGAGAGTAGCAGGAGATCGGTCGTCTTGGCGTTCATTGAGAGAGGCCTATGTCCAGCAGTGGACCGATAAGGGCTGATAATGATGAGCATAAATCGTGCTACAAATTGGTGTCAGTCAGGATACTTCCAAGAAATTGTATGCAACTAGGACATCTCTCATGTACTGTAAAGTCCGTAAATAAGACCGATACGTTGACAATGTAAAATCTATA